>VDFB02262868.1:0-102305 GCA_007258455.2 Sequoia sempervirens
ATTTTTCATTGTGTAAATTCTTGTTTTGTTTTTCTTTCCTAATTCCAACAATAGTTGCAAGATTTGAATTCATTTCACATGGTTTTCTTTGCATCTAAATAGCATTCAAAGAGTTTTCAAACAACATAAGGAAATTTGAAGATTATTTCAAAACGGGAAAACAAAAATGAAGATGAACTTGGTGTTTTCTCCCCAAGCTTGAAGACTTCAACAATGGTGATTCCAATCTCTTCAACTCCAAATTCAACCACCGCAAAACTCTCCACCAAAAATAAAAATTTCGAAAACAAATGAAATTCCATTTCTTTACAAGGAGCTTTCCCCAAATTTGGTCAAACCCCTAAAATATCCCACCCACTAAATTTATTGAGCTTTTTGGAGGATATTTCCATTTTTAAAATTTTAAAACAATTTACTTTCAAAGAATGATATTTCAAAATTTCATAATTCCATTTAAAAACCAAAAATCTCAAAGTTGCAAGAATATGTTTTATTCAAAACTCAAAAAGTGAAATATAGTCCACATTTCTATTTTCTTTTTAAATTGAACTTAAGTATATAACATGATTCCCATTTCCATTTAAATTTTAGATCTAAATAAACAATAATGGCAAAATAACTATTTCATTTAATTTATGACCATTTGCCTATTTTATCAATAAACTAAAATTTATTTTATTAATTAAACTCAAATGATCAATGCAATAAAATAATATTCAACATTGAAACTAGATATATTAAATCATCACTTTATCCATACCCACCATTTAAAAGCCTTTAAAATGCAAATTGAAATAGCTAACAAGAGAGGAATGAACCAATCAAAACTGCTAACCTTGACGACAAACTATGGCTAGGGTGACAACTTGGCACAGAAAACCTAGCTACTATCTCCCAATCGATTACCATTGGTAAAGGGACACACTCAAACTGGAAATCGGGTGGAGTTGATGTCTTGTACCTGAATACCATCCTCATGCGAACATCCTCATCATAAAGAATAAGATACATCACATCACACCAATAAACTATTGCTCTATAATTATCGATCAAATCGCACACACATGATACAACACATCTCAATAACCAAAAACAACAAAAATTCACAAGGACAACACACAACCTAAACAAAACAAAGGGTATTACAAAACCTAGGATGCAAGGGGCTTTTTTCCAAGTTACATTAAGATGTAGATCAACAAGGTGAATAGATTGAATTTCAACCATGAAGGTGAGCCAATCATACATGGATCTACATCTAATTGAGGATGGGAATGGGTTGGAAATGATTTTCCTTAGTTAACCTAATTAGACTGTGTTCCCTAATATGTAAATTACAAAATCTTGACAACTAAAAAACTAAAATAGTCAAGTTATAGCAAATTTGGAAGGTGTAGAGGACGTGTACCAACCCAAAAATATTGGTCTGGTTGTACCTACAAGGACTTATTCTCCCAATGGTGAATGTGTCTTTGATAAGGTGTCTTGCTCAACTTTTGGGGTCCTCAAGTGGCAGATCTAAGATCCATGTTTCCACTTGTAGAGTTATTGAAATGTCGTTAGTAAATTATGTATGTGAGTTTTTGTGGCTTGACTATGTTGGTGACAACAAATTTAATAATGAAAAATAGATCTTCAGGCCCTCTTCAATCATCTTCAAACCTATGACCTACACATTTAAAGAGGGGAAAATTTTTATGCCATATAGGGGCTTTCCTCAATCAAACCCCCTAGAAGTGTTCCCACTTCCACAATGGAAAAATGTCAATGATAAATGATATGAAAAGGAAAGGAATGATGAAATCACAATGTGCTGCAACTCACCACCCTTCAATAGCTAACTTGAAGCAATGAAGTCATACACATCTCAAGGATTTAGATCTTGCTTGCTTGAATACTTTGGAGACCTACAAAAATATGTTAGTCGTCACAAAATAATGACAACATGCTGATATAAAATCACATACACTTTGACATGATGTTGGATCTTGAATTGATGCAATAAGTATTTGAAATGATGCTCTTGAATTTCTCTTGAATCTTCTTGACAATAATATTTGCTTGATCATTTCACTTCTAGTTTCAAATGATGAAAAGACTAGGTATTTATAGGAATTTATTTAATTTCCCTAAAAATAGATTCTAAAAGTTGACTCTTGCAATTTGAATTTTGAATGTCAAAATACCACCAACATGTCCAAACATGGGTCTTGGATAAGAAGGGTTGCCCAAATTTCTAGGACACTCATTGTTGAGGGAAACATGTGAATTGAATGTATTTATTCAATTCTTGCAATTTATTGAAAAGTGGTACAAATGGGCTCAAGAATACATAATTTTAGGAAATTATGGGGTCAATTAGGCTCAATATTTTAGGGGGGATAAAAAATAGTGTGAAATTGTTAAGGGTGACAATTTTCTACTCTACATTTAGCCCCCAATTTAGTGAGAGTATAAACTTATGTTCATACTCACACTAAAGTAGAAAAATATGTCAAGAGGGGTCTGATTGTCCAAATCTTGAAGCAATAGGATGACAAAGGATCAAGAAGGTTTTTCAAGCCCATAGGATCCAAGATCACATGGTGAACCAACATAAGCACAAAGGAATACACACATGTATGATATGCAACAAGACAACATACATAGACAAACATGTTAGAAAACATGAACCATACATGATGAATAAACAACATAACATATAGATAATAATGAAATAGAAACAAGTGTATAATGTAAACACTTGATGCAAACACAAAGAAGACACATGAAAAATACACAACAAAGCACAAGGTTAGTACTAAAAGGATTTGAGTTGGTAAGGAAAAGAGACCTCAGTCTTAAATTGTCTCAAATACCAAACATCATCCATCAAATAAGTGAATTCTCCCATGAGGACTAGCAAGTTGAATTATGCCACATTACTCATGAGCCACATGGATCTACTAGCAAGTAATTTATGTTATGCTAGGTTTCCATGTAATATGATCGGTTCCATAAGGCTGGAAAAATGTATTATGCTAAGCACTCATGAAACACATGGCTCCACTAGAAAGTAAGTTGTATTATGCTAGGTGGCCATGTTAAGGGTGTTCATGACTCACACCATAGCAAAAATCATTGAATCACAAAATGGAAGGCACACAAGCTAGTGAGGACCAATTTTCACTAAGTTTGCACTCATCAACAACCATACCAAGAATTATACTCCCTAATATAACCTTGATAAGGTTCCATGCTATGCCAACACCACATTAAGTTCAAAACTCATGAACAACTTAGTGAAGAAAAAATTCCAAACTCGCCTTAGGGGGTGCAAACAAAACTCACCTTATGGGGTACAAAAAAATAATGACAAGAAAAAGCTAGGACCTCAAGGGATATTATGATAGCACCACCTCAAAAGGTCATTTTAACAACATCAAAGGGGTATTTATTAATTTATGGGTCACACCTTAGGGAACATCACACATGACCTCACGAAAGAGAGGAATAGTCATGGAATAGAAACTCACACCTTAGGGAATACTAACCATAGTATTAATACCAAGAGGAACATTACCTGCCAAGAAAGATCACACTTTCATGGGACATCAAGCCTAATATCACCACAAGGTAGACACATCACATGGATTAAGAAGATCACACTTTGGTTGACAAGGCCATACCTCCTAGGATATGTATACTATCATCACTAAGAAGAGACCATTTATTATGCAAATAATAATTAGGGGACTATATGCCCCCCCTTAAAAATTAGTGTACTTGCTACACTAACATTTTAAGGAGATAAAGCCGACACGGGTGGTGGAGTTGGCTTGGGCCTTGGGTTTGCTCCCCATTGGTTTTTGGTTTGACTCCACTCTTGGGTTTTCCCAATTGGGACTGGCTTGCCGACTGTTGGATCCCCTCGTAGGGGACTAGTCTTTCCCTCGCTCACCCTAGGTACCCAAGATATGGGTTGCTGGGCTATTGGGCGGGGTTGCGGGAATACCCCTATCATTAGAAAAAAACACATTTTAAGGAGATAAAAAAGGGATCATTGCTAGAAGGAATGCACCTAGGATAAGACTACTCAACCCCCTTGCCCCCCAAGTGTAGGGAAAAATATGAGCCAAATGGATTAAGATATTCTGCTTTTTGTAAAATAAAATATGATTTCATAAATCCAAGGGTATACCCCCATGCATGGTAGTGAATATGTTATGATACTAAAACTACCACATGGCAAGGAGTAGCAACATATGCTATTTGTTTCTTGTATGATTAATTGAAGGACAATAACCAAGACCTCTTGTTGTTTCTTGTGTGTTAGGTTCTATAGGGACACATATACCTTGATCTCTTACACCACATCCTTTTCCCTTATAGCCACATTATTTCAAAAGCCGATAACCTCTTCTATAAATGGATTTGATTTCTTTCAAAAAAGGTGGCTTTTCATGATCATGTCGATCATATGTAGGTATGTAATTTTTGTTTTCTTCTTTGCTAAAATTTGTAGACTCAAATGCTTTTGATGACTTAGATTGTATTGATATCATGGTGAATTCTTTCTCTTTTCCCAGTTTTGGTTGTATAATCTTGCATTCCCCATCAAATGTAGGTGTGAAATCTAATGATCCCCAATCAACATCTAACAACTTTTGCATCAATGAAAGACACTCATTTTTGTCTAAAGGCTCAACTTTTGTAGTTGGTGTCAATGTTCTAAGAGGATTCTTCATTCTTGTTTCCACTTGCAGAGTTTTCAGAATGCCATTAGTAAATTTTGTAGGTGATTTTTCATGGCTTGACAAGGTTGGTGACAACTACAAAAATATAAAATATATCTTCAAGCTCTCTTCAATCCTCTTCAAACCTGTAATCTACACATTCAAAAAGGGGGAAAATGTTGTGCCATAGGGGCTTGCCTTAGTCAAACCCCATGTAAGTTTTCCCACTTCCACAATGGAAAAATGTCAATGATAAATGATAATGGAAAGGAAAGGAATGATGAAAGCACAATGTGCTACAACTCACCACCCTTCAATAGCTACCTTGAATGAATGAAGTCACATCTTCTCAAGGATTTGGATCTTTCTTGCTTGAATGGTTGAATACTTTGGAGAGCTACAAAACGATGTTAGCCTTCACAAAAATAATGACAACATGATGACATAAAATCACATGTACACTTTGATATGATTTTGGATCTTGAATTTTTGCAATAAGTATTTGAAATGCCTCTCTTGACTTTCTCTTGAATGTTATTGACAATAATATTTGCTTGATCATTTCACTTCTAGTTTCAATGATAAAAAGACTAGGTATTTATTTATTTTTCTAAAAATTAGATTGCAAAAGTTGACACTTGCAATTTGAATTTTGAATGTTAAAATATCGCCAACATGTCCAAAAATTGGTCTTGGCTAAGATGGGGGACCCATTCTCCCATGGGCGAATAGGTCTTGGCCCAAATTTCCAAGACACTCATTGTCAGGGGAACATGTGAATTGGATGCATTTATTCAATTCTTGCAATTTATTGAAAAGTGGTATAAAGGCTCTAGAATACATAATTTTTGGACATGTTATGGGGTCAATTAGGATCAATAATTTAGGAGGGCCAAAACATAGTGTGAAATTGTTAAGGGTGAGAATTTTCTACATTACATTTTCACATCAAATAAAGAAACCATATTTCATGTGTTTTATTTAACTTCAAATAAGTACATTCAAATACATTAAGGTCTCATTATTTATAAATATAATAAAATATCTAGGTACCAAGTAACGCCTTTAATATCTTAGTGCTTCTACAATGACATAAAATTCAACATTATATGTAGGATATTTCTTTCTTACCTCATTGAATTTCTCACTATAAAATTGTATTTTCTTTCCTTCTTAACTCAATACTACTCCAACTCCCACATGTGAAACATTATAATCTACCTCAAACGCCTTGCTAAAATTTGGCAATACTAAAACATGGGCTTCTATTAATTTCTTTTTTAGAAATTGGCCTTTTTTTTGCTCTTGTCCTCACATTTTATTTTCCCCTCATGTACTATATTATTGATGCAACAATACTACTAAAATTCTCAATGGATCTTCTCCACAATATTGCTAAAGTGTGAAAACTTCTCAGGTCTCTAATATGTTTCTCAAGGTAGGCTACTCAACAATTGATTTTACCTTAAATTCAATGTTCATTCTTAAACCAACTTTTAAAATGACAAACCCCAAGAATACCAAACTACCTTGCATAAACTAAATTTGTGTAGAAATTTTCCTTCCTTAATAATTACAATATCATTCTCAAAATATATTAAGTGCTCTTCTTTACTCTTACTAAATATGAAAACATCAAAATATACTATCTCAAACTTATTAATATAATATCATAGTGTTACATTCATCATCCTTATGAATATGATAGGTGCATTGGAAAATCCAAATGGCATAAGTAGTAGCTCATAAAAATCATTCTTATTCTTAAAGGAAAATTTTCATTCATCACCTTTTTGAATCCAAATTTGATAGTACATGCATTCTATATATCAATCTCAGTAAAATATGAAGCTCTTGTAAGCACATCCATCATGTTATCTAGGTAGGGAATATGAAATAAATATTTGATGGTGATTTTCTATATTTTGTGGTATCTACATACATCCTCCATATTCAATCTTTCTTTAAGGTTACTAATGTAGGAGTTGCACAAGGACTCATGCTCTTCTTCTCACTAACTCAATCTCCTACCTATAAATTATGCATGTTTTGTTAAGATCATGTCGTAATCTATTTGATTGTGTATAATTGAACTTGGAATTAAATCAAGATGATGTTGAATGTCCATCTTTGGTGGTATACCATCCAATATCTCATCAAATATTACATCAACATATTCTTCAAACACCTATGTCATTTCTATTCATATTTGCACAACTTATATTTCTTCTTTCATTACAACTAAGATATATTCTAACCCTATAATCTTCATCCTTGATAAATTATTTTGTAAAAAACATGCTCTTCGTCTACACTTCTTCCTTAAGAGTTAAAAAACTACCTTTAAACCATCCTTACATTAAGTACATGTCTTTTTGAACTCCCCATCATGGATCACTTTTTTGTCATATTTACATGACCTTGTTAAAAACATGACATACATCCATAAGAATAACATCACACCAAATTCCATTCCTATAAGCATTTCCCATTAAAAAATTGACTAAAAATATATTATCAGTATCAACTTCATATCCTTTCTTAAACTAATAAATATTGTAAGGCTATGGATTCTTTTCACATTGCAAGCCTAATTTCTATACAAATTCATTAGAGACTATAGTTTCACAACTTCCACCATCATTAATAATTTTACATAACTTTACTCTTGAAGTGCACTAGGTTGGAAAAATATTTGCATTCATCCATGAGTTAGCATTGTCTTTAGCAAAAAAAAGCTCTTTTCTTGGAGCAATCATTATTCTTCTCATTATGAGACTCCCACCTTCATCTACAACAAATTTTTAATTTTATTATTCAACTTCACCTCAACCAAAACCACTATTGGTCAATCCCCTTGCCTCCTCTCTTTTGTATAATGGTGTAAAAACTCAAATATTATATGCCTTTATTTGCCACATTTGTAGCAAACATAACCTCTAACACCATCATAGCCTCTACCTCTATGAGATCTTATTTGTTAATTTAAAAACCCTTGTATGGAATTTTGTTATTCTCCACTTCATATGATGATTATCCCCTCGTGGAGTTAAAACCACCCATTCTTTGGAAGGAGATGATGACTCTCTTTTCACCCCATATGATCTTTAAAAAATAGTTTATTTTTCTTTTCTACGTTCTAGGCTAGTTTGATAGGTATTCACCATGCTATAAATCATATTCACACTTAATTCACCTTGAATATAAAAATTAAATCATTCACATCCTTGTAGTCATTTATTTATTTCTTTTATCATGTCCCACTCAAATGGATAGTTTGTAAAACTCATTTGTGTAATCCTACATAATGTGCTAATTTTTCCTCAAGTTTTAAAATCTATTGTAGAGGGTTTGTGCATAATCTATAAGAAGAATTTTTCTCTCAGGCACTTTTACTATAGGTCTTGATTTTCTCCTTCCCCTTCCTTTATTTTTTGGCAAGTTATCCCACCATATCATTACATGACCCTTAAATTTTGTGCATGCAAATTTTACTTTCACAAATCCTCTCTCATATTTTTTCATTCAAAAAACTCTACCATAGTAGTCAATTAATATATCAACTCCTCTAGTTTTAATGACTCCTATATTTTAAAATTTTAACTTGTATTCAACCATTACTTCCTTCTAATTCCCTAATCATCATTTATTTCATTAGCTATGTTTTTTCTTGCTTTTCGACTTCCTAAATAGATGATGGATTATCTTTTTGTATTTTTTCTTTGTATTCTCTTTTTGCATCTACTCCATATAAACTCATTTGCCTCTATCTCCATCCTTCAATAATTTTAGCAAGCTCATCCACTTGTATTTGTAATAGTTGCACGCACACATGCACGCATGCACGCACACGCGCGCGCACACACATAGTTGTGCATATTGTGGATAGCATTCTTTTCCCCTTTCCATCATTGCTTAAACTTCAAATTTGTATTCAAGTTGAACTTGCTCTAACACCAATGATGGATCCGAAAATGCAACATAAATCAAACAATAATTTTGTTATACTAAAAGAACCAAGATCTATATTATCATTCTTCAACAACTAAAATCAAAATATGTAAGTCTCACTCTTGAAAGAAATCACCCACTTTCCCACTAGTGAGCATAATTAAAATGCACTAAATACAAATAAAACAAAAAACTACTTAGAGTAACTGAAATTGCTAAATTTAAGAAAATGTTATTTTTGACAACCATACATTCAACCATAATTGACCTATTAATTAGCCATACCTTCTATATATCAAAATAAGTCTTAAGAGTGACTTAGAACCCAAATTCATGCTAAAATACAAAGTCATTCAATCCAAAACTCTAAAAATACTAAAATAACATCACAATTTTGACGCCTTACAAGATTGAATTAAGCCCCAAAAATGTTGAAATTATTTCAAACTAAAACAAATAGATTATTACAACCTAACTCTTTGAAATCTTCATTCTAATAAATAAATTGAATCAATTTCTTGAATCAAAAGTTATAAGCTATAAAAATTATGTCCCACATTACAATTGACTTATGGCATACGAAACTACCTCATACTCCTACTTGGCAATGTCTATGTCAGTGACAATTTGCACCGATGGGCATCATGGGCATCTGATGCCTGCACCCGTGCAAGCCACTACTAACGGTTTGTACCTGCACCTGCTGTTGTCTGGCGTTGACTCCAACTCTTCCGTCCTGCTGCGGCTGTCCCACTCTTTCGTCCTACTGCAGTTGTCACCATCACCTGCACAAAATGCACCCCTGCCCGTATTTGTCAGACTGACAGTGCGTTCATTGCAGCTTACTTTTTTATGTTTAGTTAATATAAATTAAATATATGTAGTTTATTTTTATGTAGTTTATTTTTATTTTTTCTAAATGATTTTAATATATTTTTATTACTAAATATTTATTGATTTTTTATTTATATGAATTTTTACTATTTTTAAAATATTTTTTCTTAAAAAATTTAATAATATATATATATATATATATATATATATATATATATATATTATTAATATAAATTATCACTAAAATTAAATATATGTAATTTTTTTATTTAAAAAAATTGATTTTAATATATTTTAATTACAAAATATTTATTGGTTTTTTTATTTATATGAATTTTGATTATTATTTTTTTTTAAATCATAAATTTAATAATATTTTTTATAAATTCTTTATTTTTAAGTTAATATAAATTATAACTAAAATTGGATATTTTTGGATGTAATATCAATTTTTATTTTACAATTTATAAATTAGTTTTTAATTGAATTGTGTAATTTCAAAGGGTTGATGATGAATAGAATGTTATGAGAGAAAATATTGATATTCATGAATTGTAAAATAAAAATCAATAAATACTTTAAATTATTCTAATTATCAAATTTTTATCTTTATATATTTTTCAATCTAGATTTAAATAAATGTTCTTGGCATAATGTAACTTTTGTATGTTAATTATTTGTTAATATAATTATAGTTTTATAGGATGAATCTAAGTTTAAAACCCATCAATTTTATCTCTTTGGGTCAACCCAAAAGTATGATGCACAATGGCTATTGTCTAACTCATCTGAAGAGATTAAAGACATATTTTAAAGTTAGATGAAAAGGATTGACAAAATTTGTCATTATATTTCTAAACTCATACATAACTTTAATGTAAAAGATGATAAAATATTAGAAATGTACTTAATGTAGTTATACTTTATACTAACTAAAAAATAAAGAAACTTTAAAAATGTTACTAAGAAAAACATTTAAAAAAATAATAAAAATTCATATAAATAAAAAATCAATAAATATTTTTAATAAATATATATTAAAATCAAGTTTTCTTTTAAAAAATAAACTACATATATTTAATTCTAATTCTAATTTATATTAACTAAAAAATAAAGAAGATATAAAAATATTATTAAATTTTTGAAAAATAATAGTTAAAAAAAATAATATAAATTCATATAAATTAAAAAAAATCAATAAATATTTTATAATAAAAATATATTAAAATCAAGTTTTCTTGAAAAAAAATATATATGTTTAATTTAGTTATAATTTATGTTAACTAAATCATAAATTTGGCGCGTCCCGCGTTAATATCCAACTTGCAATTTTCGGTTTCTACCAACGGACTTGGATGCGATGGATATGGTGGGTACGGGCTAATAACAAACTGTTAGTGGCAGGTCTGTCATGCATGGCAGGACATCGGATGCCCATCGACCCATCGATGCAAATTGTGGCCTCCATAGCCAGTGCCGGTGACAATTTGCACCGATGGGCATCGATGACCATCCCATGGCCTGCCATCCCTGACATACCTGCTGCTAGTAACTCCCAATGATTAGTCTGTATGCCACCCACCAGTCTGCGGCGTCTGCTATCTGTAGCATCCAAGTACCGTTGTCAACTTGTCAAATGTGACCAGCCGTGACCATCGTGCCTGCTGAAAAGGCATGCTCGAAACAATTATGTCAAGTCAGCAATGATGGCGATTGGATACCACCGGCCCAGCTTTGTAGACGTGGAAAGCTAACTACTTAGTATCATATTGTGTAAATTCTAAATATATTTTTGAGTGAGCATGTGTTTTTCTGAAAAAATATTTAGCTTGCGTTGCAACTCGATTGACATACAAGCACTGAATATTCTTTTTATTATTGTTATTTGTTAAATAATATTGTAGATGAAAATAAACGACCTTTACAAATATATTTAAAGGTGCATAAATTAAATAGTTTTTTCAAAGTTAAGTAATTTTTATAGATAAAATTAAAGTTGAACAAATGACATATAGGGGGCTTGTTGAATAGTAATTTTATTAAAGGTGCATAAATTAAATACGTTTTTCAAAGTTAGTAATTTTATAGATAAAATTAAAGTTGAACAAATGACATATAGGGGGCTTGTTGAATATAATTGAATATAATAAATTGATAGATATTTTTTAAAAAATATTATAGAAAGTTTTCAAAACATATGATATTGGTTATAATATTTTTTTATCATTCAAATGTTTAAATAGATAGTGAATTTATACGTACATGTCAAATCTATTTGTCAAGTGGTTAATCAAAGTTTGGATGTCACTGACCTACAAGATGTTTGTTTAGTTGATATATTCTTCATTGTGTATATTTTTTCAAAAGAAAAATCTTTTTATTCAACAAAGCAATTTAGATTACAAGAATGGAGCTACAAAAGTAGCTATAATAAATAGAGATACAACAAAATAAAAGTCTCGTATTTGAGCCACAAGGCTACACTAACGACTATTACATTTATAAACTATACAGTATATCTACTCAGGCTGAGTTTACTATCAAGCTGAAATTGCATAACTTGATCTTTGATCTACTGTAGACAGTACTTGATCTTTGATCTTTTTTATTTGTAGCAGTAGCCAATTGATCATGAATAGTGCCTATTTACTCTTTAAGTTTCATGTTGGACTACAAGGTTTCCTATAAAATTTTGACCAAATTTTCCACCTATAAAAGAATGTTAAAATTTTGAAATGGAAATTCCCATAGAAAGGGTGCTATTAGAACAGATAGCAAAACAACTTTGCTTCCAAATATATAAAATAATAGTTTGATGGCATGACTCATGTATGACATGGAAGGACACATTGATGCTTAAGAGAGCAAGTCACTATGAAATTTTCATAGGAAAATTGAGGGCAAGGTTGAAAGGAGAGTTTGAAAAAGGATTTTAGAATGGGAACAATATCAAGAAGCATGTTTGAAGGTTTCTTATTTTTCCAAAAGAAGAACAAAAAATGGAGAGGGTTGAAAGAAATGTAGATGATTTCCAATCAGATGATGATGGTGATGAAGTTTCCAAACAAGAAGTTGAGCTTGCACCACCACCTTTGATTTACAAATGGTGAGGCAAAGTTTATACCATTTAGTGGTTGAGTGAGAGCTTTTCCATTTGATATTCAACCTTACATCATTGCAAGAGGGAAGTAGAAGCTTCTTATAAATAGCTTCAAGCAAAAGATGAATTATATTTTTACCAATAGGCCATCACTAGTATTTAATAAAGTCACAAACCTAGTATAAGTGATCTAATATACTAAATTTGAGACTTAGAGATGTGCTATTCAATTGGAGAATATTACCATCTTTCCAATTGAGATACAAGACATCCCATATATCCTTAAATGTTTGTATCCCTTTCCTAAACAAACACTTTCCACATAAATTCTTACATAGGGTGAGGCTTGTCAAATTAGGTTTTACCAATCTATTTTACTAAATGGATGAAATTGTTAAATAGAGACCATGTCTAAGGGATTAATTTTGCCAACAAAGCCTGGAAACTTTGATTGGAAATATTTCTAGATGCTTTTAAATTGCTTCAAATCCTAAGGTTTAAAATATGAGGCTAGGAGAATTTTATCTTAACAACTAGTAGAAGACCAAGCTCAAGATGTCATGGTAGTCTAAATTTGAAACTAAATCCCCAAGAGGTTTCTCCATGTAAGGATCTTACTATCTATTTTGCCACTAGAAATGTTCCTTATGTGTAAGGATTTATAATTCCCATTCCACCTTGATCTTTAGCTTGGATATAGTGTTTTCATGAAGAAATTGGCACCCATTTTTCATTTCCTACTTAGCCCATAAGAAACTTATGATGAAAATAGTCAATTGGTTATAGCATGATTTAGAAGGTAGCATGATTTAGAAGGAAACCATGATGAGGATGTGTAAAAATGTCTAGCTAGGATAATTTTATTGGCCGCTTGAATTCATCTAGCCTAGGAGAGGATTTATTTATCCAATATAGAAACTTTTTTTAATTTATCCAAAATAACTTCTACATATATAAAATATGACCTCCTATTCCAAAGGGATTCCTAGATATACATATACTATCATGTCATACTTTAAGTGTTTTCATTTAGATAGGATCCATTTGGGAGGAGATCCTAAAAAAGTTGTCATATATCACATGGATAGTTGAGACTTACATGTCATGTGTTGATGGGTGTTTTTGCACCTTCTCAACATAGGTAGCACACAAGTATGCTACCTCTCTTGAAAGGTAGAAATTTGCAAGCAAGTTACCAATCACTACCCCAAGGTCTTTTGGGTGTCAGGTCATGACGTGCATGGAATTCCTCAATTGATTTTTTATGTTTATTTTCTGGTAAGTGGTAATCATAGGGCGGACTCACGAAGTTAGGCTGGAAGGAAGTAGGATCACAAAATGGAGTTCTTCGAAGTGGGAAGTTAGTGTGCAATTTGCTGCAAGTTCGAACATCAATTTGAACTTCTATCTTTAGCTTAAGATTTGGCTTTACAATTTGTGCAATGAACCTTAGCATAGGTTACTTATTAAAAAAAAAAGGAAAATGACAAGGAAGAGAGAAGGTTCCTAGACCTGAAATTCAACAATGAATAGTGATCATGGAGGATTGTACTATGGACAACCTTCTTAAAACAAAATTTCACTTAACCAAATTACTACACAGTCTCATGAAATTTGTGGAAGCTTCAAAGGACTGTAGATATTCAATTATTCATTCACCATAAGCATGAACAATAAATAGAAATTTAGAGCAATTGTTAATCTAAGTCTAGGCTAACTTTACACAATTGTATGTCATCAACAAACAACCAAAAGTATGGACTAAGAAGGCATCTACCAGCCATCTCTTCTCCATGCTTGGTACATTTCAAGGTAGCTTCCACCATTTTTTTGATCGAGTGAATTCCCTAGCAACAAAATCCATGAAGAGCGGAGATATGTCATCCATTGCACTCTCCTCCATCTTCTTATGGAAATATTCTTTAACTTTTTCCACATCTAGTTCCTCGACAGACATATTTTTATTAGTCATTAATTGGATATAACCTTTGTTGTATTCCCAATGTTCTTTAGCCCACTCGAGGTCAAGCCCAAATTCATGTAACACCTTTTCGAATACCTCATTCTGATGATGATGAGGTATGTTACAAGAGTGTAAAATGACCTTGCTTATATAGACAATGTGTGATGAAATTACAAATGGAAAAAAATTAAATGACTTGTGTCATTTTAAATGACATGAGCCATCATTAAATGACCTAAGACACTAATATTTAATAAAACCTAAAAATATAAAATCTTATCTAAATGACTTGAATATTCCTAGGACCTAAGTAGACTTGACATGTAAATAGGAATCCACTAGTTAAATAGTTAGGAAAATTACACCAATATGTATCCATGGGGTGTGGAGCACCATCTCTTTGTTAAAAGAATATAATTTCCTCAAGGATTAATGGAAAAGATGCAACCAATTTTGAAAACATGTGAAGATATTTTATATAGGAAGTCATAGACCAAGGACAAGTGTTGATTACAAGCCATGACTAAATTTTACAATGAAAGAAAGATAAGAGAGTGGGTTCCAAAATAACATAATAGTACCTAAAAGCAATAATACATACTACAAATCCAAGCAATAATAAATTGATGAAGTAAAAATTATAAACCATGAATGGTTTGGGGAAACTACTTGCAAACACATGAGACATGCATTAATTTATTGGGTTCAAATTCCAATGCCTCTCTTTGGTCTTGGTCTTCCTAACTATTTTTAGCATGTTCCTTAAATACCTCTTGCATTTTCATACCTTGTCATATATGACCACCCAAACTTAGGTGCCCCAATTGTTCTCATTCAAAATTCAAAATGATGCTCCATGACAAGTGTAACAACCTATATCATAATGCTAATCAAGATTCCAATGTAAACTCCCTCTTATATTCTCTTACACACAATAAAATTTGTTATATGTAACTATCTTCATCATGAATTGACACACAACATAAATTGTTGACACATGGCCAAACTATGCCACCTAAAAGTGGCGAGGCAAAAAAATCACTTAAAAAAATAGGATCCTCAACATAGGACTTAAACTCTCCCACAAGAATAAAATTCACTTAAACTCTCCCACAAGAATAAAATTCACTTAAACTCTCCCACAAGAATAAAATTCACTAGAATATGAAATAGCAAGTGCATGGAAAATATATTAAAATGAGCATTAGGAATGTAAAGTTGAGACACCTTTTCATATCACTAATGGATCTTTTACTATTAATATCACTAGCTTCTTTTACCAATGCCTCATTTTTTTTACTATCTTTTACTATTCTTGAACATATGTTCATATCCAACATTTTTTTTCCATTTGCAAAATATAATAAATCTCCCATGTGTTACTTTTTTTTATTAATGTTGTCATTTCTTCATCAATAGCTGCTTTCCAGGAATCTACATCATTTATACCAATAGCTTCCTTTACAAACCTAGGCTTATGAGTGTTAGTGTATAAATAAATTTCACAAATTTATCCAAGTAATAATGTGTTATCTCAATGGATTAAAGTCATCATATAAAATAATTGAATGTTTGGTTTGGATCATTGATGCCATTGTTAAGAAACCATGTTAATGTAAAAATTATGTTGTGGGAACAAATCATGTAGTTTAAATCATGCCAACATATAATGCAAAATCTAAACATCATCCCAAATCAGAACATTGTCCCATATGATCTTATTTGTAAATTGATTTTGTGGTAAAAGCGTTTTTTAGAGAAATGATCTTATTTGTAAATTCATTGGGGTTTGATTGAATTTTAGGATGATAATATTCCCATGTTTGTTTATATATTCTTGACTTTATGGCAGAGGATTTAATTTTTAAATACATATTTGAACAACATAGAGGTCCACTAACCATCTTAATATTATTCAGAATGGGTGGGCGGAATAAATGGGAATCACTCATTTGTCTAAATGTGCAAGACATTCCCAACCAAGAAAATCATTTCTCAAGTGCTGACCTTGAATGGACACCTATTAGAGGTGACAATAGTGAGATAGACATATGTGCTACAATCCATCTTGAAAGAATCCCTCACTTTGTCAAAGGAGAAGGTTTATTAGATAGTACAGAGACAACATTTGTACACAAATTGAATAGAAAGACCAACTTGATACAACCTAATGACTAGGCAATGAAGATGTACTCAAGGTTTTTCTTAGATTTAATATAATAATGAAGCATGTAAAAACTTATATTTTCTATTTGTTATATCAATTTATATATATATATATATATATATATATATATATTGTACATGTGAAAACAATTATTGGTGTGCTTTGGCCTCGAGGACAACATAAATAGCTCTGAAAACAACTCTGAAAATAACTCTAAAAATAACTCTAAAAACAAGAAAAGGAAATGAAGGTTTATCCAAAAAAGGGGTTGTCGAACCCACTTTCTTGTTAGGGTTATGCATGGTAGACTAGATGTTACAGTTATTATATATAATGATTTCAGTCATTGTGATGCTAAAGGTGAATTTTTCCATGGACAAGATGACCCTTCTAGTGATCCAAGGAGTAGTGTTGAACCAAGGTTGTCAAATGAATGCAAATTGTATATTGAATCCTTATTGCTAATGGGGGTGGGAATTGATACAATATGTGAACAACACTATTTAGACCTTGGTTTGACTCAATTGATGAATAGAAGGGACACATATTTGTTGAGGAAAGATGTTTTGAATGCATGGAATAGAGTACACTCACTTCGATCCCAAAAGAATGAAGATGATGCAAAAAGTGTAAGCATATGGCATATAGAGGAGGAAGACAACTTCTATTATGTGGAAAATATTCCATTTATGATAGGGCATCCAAACACCATGGATGCAAGAAATGATGGTGAAACATTCACATAATGCAATTATTGCTATGGATTTCACATTCTAAATGAATAAATATGGTGTAAGTAAAAAAAAATTAATTGTATTTATGGATCTTAATGAAATCATTAATTTATTCTACTAAAAATATAATAATTTATGGTTTATTCATATGTAGTACATCAGTTATATACCTTGCTTGTATTCGATGAACAAGAGGTTGGTATACCTACTGCATGGGCCACATCCTCAAGAAACAAAGTCGAGGATATAAATGAATGGTTGAAAAAAGTTTATAAAAGAGGGAAACAATGTAAAAAAGACCGGAATGTCAATGCATTTATGACAGATGATGCTAGTGTCGAGATTGAAGCAATCATGTTTTTATTGGTTTTAATATTTTATTTAAACTGAAGTTAACTCATTGTAATTGCTTAATATTTAGTCTATAAAAAGTTGAGCATTACACTTGTCCTTGTAACTTGTAGATTATCCTTTGTTTTCCAGGTAATTTTATGTATTTGGCATGTATGTAGGGCATGGTTGAAGAATGTATACAGGTAAGTCAAGCTTTTATTAAAATACATGGAATAGCTAAACATTACATGTTCGAATTTCATAGCTTGATATTATGTTTTATAATCCAGGTATGTCAGTAATAAGGATGTTGGGACTAATTATATGTTCAATAGATTGGGTGAGATAATGTATGCAATGAGTGATAATGAAGACATCGCTACTCATCTGATAACAAATTCCATGGAGGAATTCAAAGAGGAGAAAATTTTTATTGATTACTTTTGACAAACTTGGTGTCATGATGAAACTCGTATTGGTAAGCTCATTGAATTATTCATTATGATTTTGTATGCAGTTATATTGTTTAACTTTTTATTTATTTATACTAAGACATCATTTTGTGGGTTTGTATAGCAATGTGGGAAAAAAATTATAGAAGTTTCCCTCATGAAAATCAAGAAACCAATGCTTCCATAGAGTCATACCACTGCCACATCAAGAGTCACTATTTAAGTGATCATGCTAAGAGATGCATGAGGAGAATGGATTGGCTTATCCATACACTTCTTCATAGGGTATAGCCATTGTAAAAAAAGAAAAGATATTTGCAATTATCTAGGTTTTTGACTAACTTCAAAAAAGAATGATATTACACAATTGCATTAGACAGGTCAAAAAAATACCAGATACAAATTGTTATCCATATGATCTCCTCCCTAACACATACGGTCAAATAAGAATCCAAACAACTCCAACAAACTGGTATCTTGTTAGACAATATGGACTAGATTTTCATGTGTGTGATTGTTAGTGGGAAAAGAAGGGAAACACATGCAAACATGTGTTAAAGATTTTAGATCTTCTAAAGATCAAGTTGTTGGTAAGGGTCATATGAGATTTTAGATATTCTAAATATTTTATTTTGTTTCTCTTTAGATCTTCTAAAGAGAAACAAAATAAATGAGCAAGATCAAGTTGTTGGTAAGGGTCATCTAAGATTTAAGTTTAATATTTATATGTTAAATGATTTTTTTTTTCAAAAATAACTAAATTAATCTCATTGAATTATAGATGGTGTTACTCCATTTCTCGATGATGATGACAATGTTAGAGGGAGTTTCAGTCACGAAAACAATACCATTGGTAATATTGATATGGTATTTACAATTAAATATTAGTTTTTTTCATGGTTCACAAAATTAATTAAATTTTAGTCCAATTATAGATGGTCACTGTTAGTATATGTTGAAGAAGGGTTCATGGTTCATTAGTTGTCACAATAAAATGAATAAAAAAAGCATCACTTTTTAACTCAAAGTGCTGGCGAGTTTTGGTAAGGAGCCGAAAAAACTATTACAGTTTTTCCTAAAAACTCAACACTAAGTTTTTGGTTTGATTACTCACTAGAGTTTATTACAATGAGCCCAAGAGGGAAAATCTACTCTTGGTTATTGTACAAATGTGAAGAAAATGGGAAATGAGGCACTAGAGGTTGTTATATCAGCAAGAAAGTAGTGCAACATAATGATAGATAAGCTAAATAGGTGTGGGAGGCCAATCTATTGCTTGTGTTTGGCCACTTAATTTTCAGTATTTATTTTGCATAAAATTAATAAATATAGACACCAACCTTCCCAAAATTTAAGCCCTAAATATATCAAAGAAGAACCCTTGCTCCCTATTTTTTTGAAAAAAAATATTTCTTAAAAAAAATAGCCACCTCGACCCCCTGCTAAAAAAAAATCTAAAACATTTCCCCCAATTCTGAAATATTCCAACTTTTGTTCCCAATATTCTCTAAGGAGTAATAATTTAAAAATATTAGAAAAAATAGCCTTGAAGATCCAGAATTAACTCTAGTTCTGATATTGCATGGAAAGTGCATTTTTACTTTTTATGCCTACTATTATGTAAATTCCTCTGAAATTTTAGGCCTACTTTTTGTTGATGTTGTAAATTATAAATTAAAATAAATAAATAGGAAATTTTCCATAAAAATCCAAAAGATCTATAAGATTCACTTTTTAACATTAGTTTTTGTCAGTGGGTGTAAAAGTGTAGCTCAAAGTAGGCAATGTTTTATTTGGAAACAATGGTTTGGTATTTAGCTTGACTATTATATACAATCCTATCAATGATTCTAAGCATGTTTTACCAACTTAAATTTTTTTAGTCATATATTGTCAATTTAATCTTTTGAAAAAAAAATCAAATCGGTAGGAAATAGAAAAAAA
Organism: Sequoia sempervirens; assembly: GCA_007258455.2. NCBI lineage: Eukaryota > Viridiplantae > Streptophyta > Pinopsida > Cupressales > Cupressaceae > Sequoia > Sequoia sempervirens. Next base: position 20,194 of record VDFB02262868.1, read on the forward strand.
GAAGAAGAAAAATCTATACTTAAAATACTAAAAATTCCCATTTACTTTAGCTAACTTTGGAACATGAATGAAATTTAGTGAAAGCCATCTGCATAAGCATGCTAAAATAGAATGCACTCAAAAAGAAGAATAGATTTGAACCAAAACCAAACAAGGGACTACTTTCTCTTTTATAAAAAGCATGTTTGGTAAACTCTTATCAACTTCATTTGTCAATATAATAAAATAATATCATTCTTTTCAACCAAAACCTTATCACTTAATTATTCTTAATCATAAGCAAGCGTTGAATGCCCTTTCAAGGCCCCCCTCTCCACCACTTTTATATATTATTCTCCATTTTTTTTATTGAAGAAGGTATAAGGTAGAGATTGCCACATAACTTAGATACCGGGGTAAGTAGAAACATTAAGAATGGAACAAGATATATCCAAAAATGAGAAAGAGAAAAGATACCTAATTGAAGAATAACTCCTATTTGAGGACGTTTGTGGAAGGTTTGTTGAGTTACTCTTCTTTATTAATATATTTATCTATTGACTTGTGTATATTTTTAACTATTTAGCATTGGGTTTGTCTTTTTTTAAGGTAGATTAGATGAAGTTTTTATTGGGGTTTCGGTTTATATAATATTATCATAATTTGTATGTAGAATTATAAATATAAATATGTTATTTTAAAAGAATAGACATATTAAAAGGTATTAATATATGAATATTTTACATAACAAATAAAAAATAACATTTGATAAATCATTTTCATATAATTCTTTATTTTTTAATATTTGTTGTTGCATTTTTATAGTCTATCACATATTTTTCTCTCCATGTCAACATTATGGGATCACCACCCAATTGAACATTGTTTTAAACTTCAACTAAAAGTTGTGATAAATGTGAACCAAAATGGATGCCTTTTTTATGACAAGTATAGTGAATAAATTGACATCTAGAAATTTTTTTTAAAAAAAATTCTCAAGTTCTACATAGCCATTATGGTGGGTGTATCATAGACTAACCAAAAATTTACTAGTATCAAAGCAATATGCCCTCAAGATTTCTACTTTTTAATGAAGAGCCTTTATGTCTTCATCCTAATGACATAGTTGCAAATGGACTTATTTTTATGGAGCTAATTAATAAATTATATATCAACAAATGGAATACATTTCTATAAATTTGGAATAATTTTTCCATCATGTTATTCATTCCTATTTATACACTCTAATACACTTGGCTTCATGTTATCAATGTCCACACATATTATTGCATATCTAACATTTATTATCCCCTTTATTGTCACCCATATCTACAAATTCATTCTCTACCTAGATACTATTTCTTCCATGTCCTAAACCAATCACATACATACAAGATTGATCCTACACCTATGGATTTGACCCCTAAATTTTTAAAATTTAAATTCAAAATTTGGTTGAATCCTTACTATTTCTTTCTCACATTGATCCAACTTGGTTCAAATTTGGAGTGATTTAATACTATATACTTATATTCCAAGGAATTCGATTATATTTATTTAATCATCCTCTCATATCCAATAAACATTCACAAATTCCTATGAAATGGATAAAAGAATCATTTGAGGAATACTTTAACTAGAGCATGAAAAAAAACTAATCTACATTATCATTCTAGAACATGTACATGTCTAAATATTATTGTTCTTAGGAATTTCCACGAGTGTAAAGAATGGTATTTCTAGGAGGTTGACCTATTGGTTTTTTCCTTGCTTATTGTGGTTATACCTTTCATTGGATAAACCCTTTTCATTTCAATATACCTTGTAGCTCAATTAGTTTAAAGCACACATCACTTAATCTAGCTTATCTTTTAACACATGGGCTTTGCTTCTCTATCATTTGTCCATAGGAAAAATCATCATCTCACTCATCTTATGTATTTTCCCTTTATTAGCTCTTAAAAATAGATTTTGAGCATATACATGATAAACTCGATAAAACTCTCAGATTCTCAATTGACTAATACAGTAACATCACAGGCATGCATAAACAGAGGTAAATTATAACACCTTGTCACTTGCATTGCACTCATCTTGTGACCAATTCCAAAGCTTGTGAACAACAATAGAAAGTCAAAGCCAAGATTGCAACTCCTTAATTAGCATTTATTAATCTTCAAACTTGCACATTACAACATGCAAAAACTTTCAAAATCTTACAAGCAATAATAAGAAGCCTGTCAGTTTATGACCTAGAGAGTACATTCATATATGAATGGATAGTTTTGGAATGACTTCATTCAAAAATATGCCAACGCAACAAAGACTAACATTATAAAGTTGGCCTAAAGTATCCATGAAACACTTGAGAGGACATGCAAATCAGGTATGTTTTTGAAAGCACCAGCTTCTAATAGTTAATCAGACCAATGCATAGTAAAATGCTTGCACAGTGACAAAATGTTAAAGTTCATGCCTATATTGAGGAATTTTGCATTGTATAATTCAACCTTATATTCCTCCTATAACAAGCAACCATTTATTGACACAAATCCTCACCATTTCATTGGACCACTTTCTTTACTCACTACCCCTTTGCTACCTTTTCCTTTTTGAAAATAATTTCTATTTCTTGCAAGCCCCTATCAAGTAACCAATCTTCTTTCATTTCATCCAAACATAACTAATGATCATATACACATCATGGTGACCTCCCTAAACATGTCGTATCCATCATTTTAGAATCTCAATTGATCATTATGCTTCCTCATGTGAATAAGAAATATCTTAAGCATTATCATTCAACACCTCTCTCTTGTGTATATCATTAAGTGCTAGTTCATTTTGCTAATTAATGCAAAGCACTAAAACATAAATACAACACCTGATTAATATGGGTGTCATCATTATCTTCTAATAATGTATATGCCTCCCTTCTTATGATGATGACATAATTTGGTAGATGAACCCAAAATATTTGTGGCACATCTTTTGTCAATATTACAACTATTATTGCCTTGCTACATAGAATATGTTAATATACACATCTTATTAATACTTTACATGATTTATAACCATCTAGGTATGTTTTGACTATATATTTGTATATTTTGAGGATGATGCATAAAATTAAGAATTAACACTATCTTGTGAATCCAACATTTTTGAAATTCAATTTCTTCTCTGTAATACTTTGGATAATAATGCATGACATTGAGACTATCTCTATTTTTTTCACTAATGGTTTCATGTTGCTTTAGATCAATAATATTACCTACACCATAACATTTCTATGCTCCAAGTCTTCTATTTGTCCATTAAATTACCTACGTGCTTTCTTCTTCAAGCTATGGACTTTTATTTTGAGATATCTTTGTTTACTTGTTATGTGGCAATTATTTTTTCTTTACTTGTCATTTAGTAGTTGCACAATTTCAAGTGCATACTTTGTTTTTAGTAATATCACTATAAACTATCTTATAATTTCAAGTGCATGCTTTGCTTTTAGTAATATTTAGCACTACAAAATATCTTATGCTAGCAAGAGCACAACCAACTATATCGAAACTTTTAAGTAATTATATTTTATTAAAAAACAAAACATTTGGCCACCATGTATTGAGATTCTTTAGGGAGAACACAAAGTAGAGAGGGCAAGAGGGATTTGATCTATTCTTAAGAGCATAAAATTTTGTACATGAAAAGTTTATCTATTGAAAACATCAATTTTACATAGGATAGATGTAAAAATCTATATGCTACATGGAAGGATTGTCATCCTTAATGATTTTATAAATTTTTTTATTATAGAAATGAGGAAGATGGTCCTCTAATAGGAAGATAAAAACACTAAATAACAATGATCTATTCTCTACAATGAGATCTTTTATGCATTTACAATAGTTTTAATAATAACTACTCTTCCTAAGTGCTCAACATTTTGAGAGTTCTCATTTTCCTCTTAAATCTCAAGCAAGGATTTCTTTATATTTTGAATGCTTTCAAGTGTGAAGTCTACTCCCTCTATCCAAATTGGAGTGTCAACCTGTTAAGACATCCAAAAACCACATCAAATTTATATAGCTGAATAAGAATTTTTTTTAAAATAATTTATCAAGTTCATGTCAAAGAATCTTACCAAAACAATATGCAAGCCCACAAGTTTTCCTATATAGATCCACAAATAAAATAAGTGAATAAGAAATTCAAAATATTGCTTTTGGAATCAACTATATACATGTTTTTGTATTATCAATTCAAACTACATTCATTGATCATCAAAAAGAGGAAAGTGAATAAGAAATCCCAACAAAATTCAAGTCATATATTAATGTTCATTTTTACTGTTAGAACAAAGAAGAATCAAATTTTCTAGATCCTACCGAATTAATAGATCATATGAACTATTTCCTAAATCTACAAGAATTCACTATAATTTGGCATGATATCATAGAAAATGACTTCACTTTATTTTCTTTCAAAATGCCACTTAATATCTATTTTAGCCATATCAAGCCTTAGGTTTCTCCTACATTGCCATAACTTGTAGTGATTTAAATTCCCCAATGCCTTAATGATTAGAGATGTTAACAAATGAGCCCAACATGAATAACATAACACAAACAAAATAACAGAAAATAAAATAAAGGAGACCACCAGTCTATTTTAAAAGATCTAGCAGAAAACACTCCTTGATTGAGGTGCCATAGTGCCACTTTGATGACTGCAGATCCAAGGTTACATTCACATTAAATATTGCTCCAAATTTCGTGCCCATGGAGAAGTATAATATTCTGATATTACATTCTTATACTCTTGTAACTGACTGCTAAACCTCGTGGACATCATGCGTACAGAAAATTTTCTGGATCCTTTTCTTTATGAATGCCCTCAATACTGTCCTTTGCAATCAAACTCCTCTTACCCATCTATGAATTTGTCTCCACGAAATGTAAAACTTTCTATTGCTGGAAGTACATGTAAAAATACGGATCCGAAAACCATTCCACCATTAAGCCACAACCATAACAAACCATTATGCCACAACAATAAAAAATCAGATAATCAAATAGAGAAATGGAGATTTTGTGTACCTTGATCTGCCCTTTTGTATTCTGTATACAACGCCGATTCCTCTGAGTACATTCTCTTAAGCTTACCCAAAAACAAGCACATTATATCCTTTAGATTCCATTAAAAGCAGTCGCAACAATTTTGGTAGAGGAGGAGAAACAACATTTTGCAAATGGCGCGCCAAATCTCCTGTCAAAAAAAATGAAAGGAATAACAGAGGAGGAGAAGAGCATTACGATTTAATGCAGCAAAGAAAGCCCAAGATCAATATACCTGTTTCTATCGCAGACACTGTCCGCCATATTCCTCCCTGCCTGCATGAAAAAGGTGTTTCTGAAATGGGTCTACGGGATATTGAAGCATTTCAAATTTCAAATTTCCCGCTTTAAAATTGGCGTTTTTTTTTAAAACCACCGTCCGTTCGTCCATCCGTTGTTGTCCAGCTCTTTCAGTCTTTTTGGGCACCGTAAACCAAAAACTCCGTGCAAATACGGCCTGCTGCAGCACACAGACGGTCAGAGGGGTATGCAGGAGGAGGGCATGGCATAGACATCCATGGACCGGTGCAAATTGTCGCCACTATAGCCAGTGCCCTCCTACTTATATTGGACATATCTAATATGAATCTATAATAAAAAGATTATAATAATTGAGACTACCTAACTCGTAAACAAAACTTATAATATCTCTGTCTTATATATATAAGGAACATAAAAAAGTGTACCCCACTCCTAAGATAGTGTATTTACCCTCCCCTAGGAAAGTCTTTCAGAAAAAGACGAGAAACATCTTCAAATTCGCGTAGGTTTTGACCCGCGTCGATAATCCTCGACCCTTTCAACGCCGCGTCAAGCCGGCCTTTTCCGAACAAATCGTCCACGAAACTTCTGCACGCTTGCATTGCGATTTCCAAATTTTTAGCTATATAAAGCGCTAATTTTCTTGCCACAGGCGATACGATTGTTTCTCAAAGCTTGAATCTGCAATTAGCGTTATAATTATTTTGCCCTTTGATAGTCTGTAAATTGAGGGAAAAACAGAAACACAGGATGGCAACATTAGCAGTGCCTATGATGGCCCCCGCAACAGCTGCAGCTGCGGCCATAGGAGCTTACTGCCGCTTCCATTTTCCTGTAAGACCAAAACCTTATTATTGGTTTTATTATTTTCTTTTTCACTTTGGTTATTTTCCTGTTTTCTGACGGAATTATGCTTCTGGTTTGCAGGGTTTTGAAATTCGACAACGTTACAAGGGAGAAGCAAAGGAATCGGTCGCAGACGAAAAGAGGGCTTCAAGAAAGAGCAGCGGAGGGCTAGTTTTTGCTCCGGAATTTGACGGTTTACATTGTTATGAAAATTTAATTTCTGATTGAATCAATTTTTAATCTTTCTCCATGAGAAGGCCTTTGATTCATCCATTAATTATTCTTTTTCCAGCAATTCTTCGGTTGCTTGTACAGCAGTCTATTCTATTCAACCAATGAACTGTAACAAGTATTTTGGAAGCAATATTTATTGATATTTTGCCCTCCATTTGATTTACATTGTTAAGCTCCCCTGTTTCAATTGTTCTGTTCCTAAGTTTAATTATATTGAAAATTTATTTGACTTTCATCTGAGAAGTGGCGTGAGAGGACAGCGAATACACGAAATATAATCGTAATCTGTTTAATGTGGAAATAAAGCATAATAACCCTCGGTTCCCTTCTGTTTGACCAAAGGGTAGGGAGCAGGTTTGAATGGTTATTTTAAGGGAATAAAAAATTTCTGAATAAAAATATGTAATCAATTAAATTGATAAATTGAAATGTCATTTAAAAAGTAAACGTAATAGATAGGTATTTGGTTTTCAGAATAATGGTAAAAATTAATGTTGATTTCATATAAAATTTAGTTGTTCAAGTATAACAATGAATGTTGTCAAATGTTTTCAGTTTTGAATAGTTATTAACAATAGTCCATCCATGAGAATGATTTGACTATAAGTAGTAGTAATAATTTCTTTGCCTAACATTCTTTTGTCTCATTTTGTTAAGATGATGTTAACAAATATCTTGGAAAAAATTACTAGATTGTTAGGATCAAGATCTCTTTGGTGAGACCCATGTTAGATTGGCTTAACGATATTGAGCAAATGATTTAAGATAGCATACACAAACTTATAGATGACCTATATAATTCTGATGAAGACATGTTCTTTTTATAAGCTTTAAATTGAAATGTTCCTTCATGTGAAATAATTGTACATTGTATCTCTTTAAAATAGTAAAACATAGCCATTAGTCACACAAAAGTGTAGCAAGTAAAGCTCATAATGGTTAATGAAAAGTGGTGGAAAAATTAGAATTCCAATTTAAACATTTAAATTTCATGGTCAATCCTACAACACTTGGGATTCATCCTAAGGCCCTTAGGATTGATCTAGAATAGGATAGTGACAGTTTTGAGGCATGGATCAAATGTATGAAAATAGGTTCAAATATGGGTGCAACGAATGGCTAATAATGGCAAATGCGGAAGGGAGGGTAAATAGGGATGAGATAAGGTCAAATACATGAAAATATATACAAGGATGGAGCGAGTAGAGAAAGGTATCGAGTTACGAGCCAAGATTAGCACAAGATTTTGCCACTTATTGATATGTAACTCTATTAATTCATTTTTCCCCAAACTAAATAGCAATTGACATAGGTGTGCTATTTATTGATATATCATTGTATTAAGTCATTCCAACCAAATGCACCCAAAACTAAATGGCAATTGGAAAAAGTAGGTTAATTTCACCATTGCAGTTATATATCATTGCACGTGTGTGTGTGTGTGTGTGTGTGTGTGTGTGTGTGTGTGTGTGTGTGTGAGTGTGTGAAACATCATTCAAAATATAAGAATTATGGTTAATGAAGACTATTTTATAATAATTCTAGTATAATACATTAATTTTATTTAATCAATCTACTCAATGGCTAATGATAATCAAATGAAAATGAAAATCCTAAGAATTCTAATAATTAAGATTTTAGTAAAAAATGTGTTCGCCTACTAGATAATTTTGTGAAGTTAAATTTTGATAATGTTTCAAGGGGTAACTTAAAATTGCAAGAGGAATATTTTCTCTCAAATATTCAAAAGGGAGCTTGGTGTATGAAGGTTTATTATAATTAGGGATTAAAATAAATAATGAAGTTGAATGAGAAGTAGTGGTTGTAGGGTTGAAGGTTGTGACTACTTATAATATAAAAAATCTATCTATGAAAAGAGATCTTATGGCAGTGATTAACACTCTCCAAAAGGGAAGGAGTCAAAATTGAAAACTAAGTTGTTGTATAAAAGATGTGATAAGAATCATAGTAAATATGGGACAGGTGGGCTATCAACATTACAAGAAAACTTTGAAACTTAGTGTAAATTTCTTAGAGTCAATCAAGCTCACCTATTACAACTATTTACAACAATCTCCCAAATTCTTGGGAAATTTGGATAAGCATTTAACTTGTAAGCCTCCTTTCAATGCAACTATAATTTTTAAATTATTATATTGGTGAAGGTAGTTTAAGGGGAAGACTGGAGATTTTATTTTAGTATTAATATTGGTTAATAAGTGGGAGGTGATCATATATTGATCAATTGTTATATGTGGAACAAAGAAGTCATACATATTTTTATATGCTTCTTATATGGGGGGTTTAATGTGATTAATTTCCCTATCTAAAGTGAATTAGTTATGCTTTACTTGTGGTTAGCTCTCTATTTAATTTAGTGAACTAGTGGTATTGGCATGGGGAATTGGGTTGTTGGCATTCCTTATTTACATTCAAATGGTTTAAAATATCTCATGCTCTTGTGAGAGATCCTAAATAAAAAGGGCAGTGTCAAATAAGCCTCTAGAAACAATCTTCTCCTACTCTACCAAGTGTTATGATTTATAACAATAGTGCTTGGTATAGGCACCCTAGGCATGAGAAGAGACAATAATCCAAATGGATTTTACATTCAAATTTGCAAAAGTATCATCAAGTGAAAAGTTTTGGGTATGGTTTTTCAAGTTGTTTTTGTATGAGGATTTTACAATCATGATATTTTCAACTATAGGAGAGTTAGGCTATAGGCCCATGGAAGGGCTTTCAAAACTATTTTTATGGAGTAGGGGGTCTCATGATGCAAAATAAAATGTTAAAGGCTTAATTAAAATATTTTCCTAATATATGATCCCCTACCTTTTAGTTTGTAATTTTATGTAGGTGCATTTGGGGTGGGGCTAGAAAATTTCCCCATTGGCTTAGATTTTTTTTTCCACTTTTTAATCTTTTGGAGGTTTTATATTTCTATCAATTTTTTTTTTTAATCATTTTGTATTCTATATTACGTTGAATTGAATATGAAAAATAATAAAATTCACGAGACCACTAACTTTCATAAATTTTGAAGCTTAAGCTACCCTATGAAACACATGAGACCACCTACCTTAAAATACTCCTAAAAAGTCACAAAAATGCCCACAAAGCCCCCTTCACAAGGTCGAGGTGCAAAGGAGAAAAAACTTCTTGAAAATGAGTTTCAAAAGATAGGATTAGTAGAAAAACAAAATGAAACTATGGAGTGGATAACTATGTCGGGAGGGAGTTGTTCCTTCTTAGGGCTTACTATAGTGATGTAGGAAAAATTTTGGAGGGGCTAATAGTTATATGCACACCAACAATTGTATAAAGGTTCACTATCCCATTTTATGTATATACTCTATACAAAAAATATACAAGGAAGTAATGACCTCACAAGATTTAATACCCAACAATAGATAGGATGGTATCTAACCCATAAGAGGAGAAAAGTGAACACAACACTAGTTGCAAATGGAGTAGGTTGTTAAGAAGAGTTTGGATGTCCATGTATGCTTAAGTGGACATGTGCTAAGATTGCCATCAAATTTTTTTTGCATAATTTGTGACTAAAAATTATATGGTTAGATAAAGGTTAGATTTTTCTACAATATTGCATGTAGTATCATGTTTGGTTGAGTGTTTTGTATCTTTTCTATGATATTTGAATATGATTGTATTGTAGTTAGAATGTGATAAAAATATTTATGTTTATTTTACCCATAAAATAATAAGATATTTTATATTTGAAAGATTATTACAACTCTTCTCTTCTATAATTTTAACTTTTCAACTATTTTACATTACTGAAAATTTCATAGATTTATAAATAATTCAACTAAATTATCTATTTTTTCTATAATAACCTTAACTAAATTATCTATTAAAAAAATTAATAAACAATATTAGTAAACCAAAGAAGTGTGGAATGTCAATTAGGGAATTTTTGGGTCTATTTTTTTACATACATTTGTGTAGTATACATGAGGTCAATTGTAGACCATTGGGAAAATGATGTTGTTTATGCAACAAAGGTCTCAATGGAGAAGTGATAGCTTCAAATCAACTATGCATCCACTTATAGGTTCTGAACACAACTGAAACAAAAACTATGAATTAGGAAGATAATAAGGCTCCATTACCAATAGGCAATATGGAAAGAGGGAGGGGGTAGAGGGCCTAGCTTGATTGGCTAAAGCATCCTATTGTAGGAAAGAGGTCATGAGATCTATTTTACCCCCAAACCTGTGGTACTAGAGGGCATGTCATGCCAACGTCATCGATCATGTGAAATTTTTTTACCAAGCGCACTGCAATTGATAGGGGGACGCATACCCGACCGATTCCTACAGTCTAAGAAAAATAGGAAAGAGGAAGAGAGAGAGGGAGACATGGGGATATAAAGAGGGAGAGATATAGAGGGGGGAGAGAGAGAGAGAGAGAGAGAGAGAGAGAGAGAGAGAGAGAGAGAGAGAGAGAGAGAGAGAGAGAGAGAGAGAGAGAGAGAGAGAGAGATGGATGGTTATGAAAATGGAGATGGAGATGGAGGAGAGGGATTTGGAGAGAAGGAGAGGGAGAGATAAAGAGAGAAAAAAGGATAGGTAGATATGGAAGAGATAAATATATGGAGAGGGGGAGAGAGTGAGAATGAGAGAGGGAGAGATAGAAATTTATAAAGATAGAGATAGGAAGCGATATATAGAGAAGCATAGATAGAGGGAAATATATAGAGGTAGAGAGAGATGGGTAGATAATGAGATAGAGATTAAGGGAGATATGTAAGAATTTAAATATGAAGAGATAGAGATAAAGATATGGAGAGAGATAGAGAGGGAGATAGATATGTATAAATAGATAGAGAGGGAGGGAGAGAAATAGAGATAGGAGAGAGAAGTAGAGAGATATAGAAATAGGAAGTGATAGGGAGAGGGAGAGATAGGGATATAAAGGAGAGATATAGAGATAAATAAAACATGGGAAAGATAGAGAGGGTGAGAAACAAAGATGAAGACAAAGAAAGAGAGAGATAAATATATAAAGGGAGAGATGGAAGGAGAGAGGAAGAGGGAGAGGGAGAGATAGATATAGAAAGAGGGATACAATGAAAGAGGGGGAGGTGGAGAGAGAAATATAAAGATATAGGAAGTGATATAGAGAGAGAGGTAGATAGAGGAATATATATATATATATATATAAGGAGATTAGAAGATATGGAGCAAATAAGAGAGAGATAGAGATAGACATAATAAGATAAAAATATAGAGGGAGAGGGAGAGATGGGAAGATAGAAATAGAGGGAGAAAGAGTGAGAGATGAAAGAGGTGATATCGACAATTAATAGAGAGAGGGAGAAAGATATAGAGATGGGGGGAGATAGAGAGATAGAGATAGAGATAGAGATATCGGGAGGGAGAAACAATGAGTGTGTGTGTGTGAGAGAGAGAGACATAAAGTTAGATATATGGAAGAAGAAACATGGAGTTTGTTTGTTTGAGTGAGAGAGATATATATAAATAGATAGAGAGGGAGGGATAGAAATAGAGAGAGGATAGAGAAGTTGGGAGATATGGAAATAGAGAGTGATAGGGAGAGAGGGAGAGATATGGATAGAAAGATGGAGAGATAGAGAGATATATATAGTGGTAAAGATAGAGGGGAAAGAGAGAAAGAGATGTAAGGAGAGGTAAGGAGATATAGATAGGGATAGAGATAGAGAGTGAGATAGAGATGGAGATGGGAATGGAAATGGAGAGAGAGAGGGGGGGGAGACAAAGAGAGATGGAGAAACTGAGAGAGGGAGAGATGGATGGATAGAAAGATAGAGACATGAAGTTATATAGAGGTAGAGAGAGGGAGATATATATAGAGGTAGGGAGAGGTACATATGGGAAGATATATAGAGAGATATGGGAAGAGAAAGATAAATTTCTTTATATCTTTGTCTCCCTCTCTATCTTTATATTTTTTATTATCTCTCAATCTCTCTCTTCCTCTCTCTCCCCTATTCCTTTCTCTATTTGTCTTCCCTTCTCTCAAGTCCTCTATCTATCTTTCTCTCATTTCTTCTCTCTGTCTATTTCCCTCTCCCTATATTTCTCCCCTTACTATTTTTTTCTATCCCTATTTATCCCCCCCTCTCTCCCCCCCTTTCCCTCATTATCTCTTGATCTCTCTACCTCTATATATATCTTTGTCTCCTATTTCTCTTTATCTCTCCATTTGTCTCTTTATGTGACTATATCTATCTATGCCTCTTATCTTCTCTTTTCTCCCCTCTCTCTTTTATCTCTCTTCCTATCTATCATGCCCATTATTTTTACATGTGAACATGCAACACCTAACCAATTTTTTTTTTTGAATATACAAGTAAAATACCCATATTTTTTTTATACATTAATTAAGTTAATTATCTCATGTTTAGGGTGTAACAATAACCCATACTCTATTTTTATTTTCACATAAGTATTAAATTAAATTCACCTTTAATGGTTGGATGTATGTTAATGGTCTTGCCACTAAGATTAATGTTGTTTGAGCATTTAATTTCTTACCATATTAAATATAATTTATTAGGGATAGTACCAATTATGAATCTCATTAATTTTTCCACTACTAGTAACCAACTACATAACATGGCATCTCAAACCTCTTTCTTTTCTATCTTATCCCATTGGTTAGGATATCCTTGATCACCTTGACAAAAGTAACTGTTAACTTTTATTCAACTACCTAAGGCATGAGAAGGAGGCTTAATTAAATTTTTGATCACATGTTAATTCATTTGAACCATTCTAGTCCCTCAAGGGTGTAGCCCGTTGAGGTGATAGCCCTCAACCCTCTAATATTTTCAGATATGCCTATTTGATTTAAGAGAAATATCCCATATCTTCACATATAGATTTTCTTTTTGATAGTGAACACTCAATTTGTTAAATTAATATTTTCATGGAGAGTGATTTTTTTTGGCATGGGGTCATTTTTTACAAGTTTTCCTTCCTCATTCGAATTGTAAATCAATTTTGTGGGTTTACCCATTGATAATTATCCTATACACATGTACATGAACACTTGTTTTGTGACTTCAAATTTCATCTCCATTTTTCATGATAATAACATGTTACGATCAATTGTCATACCTACAAGGAATCTTCCAAAAATTCATATTGACATTGTTTGAACAATAATTTAAACATTAGGGGATTTTTATTTTATGATTAATGAGACTATCACTAATCAGTCAGCTGGACTACATAAATAGATTGATATTAATAAATCATCTTTTAGACATAAAAATGTAGTATTAGTATTTAAACATGCATTAAACCCTAGCAATGGTGCTATCGCCATCCAATCACCTAATTAATAATACTACTCAATTAAGTATTAGTGATGTCCTTGTTCTAGTAAAGTTAATATCTATTTTTTAGTCCATAGATTATTAATAAGAATATATTATCCACTCATTGTAACTTACTTTGATCAATCCTTAGCAAAATAAAATAAAATAAACGATAAGACATTGTTGTTAAATCCACCATTTAGCTATTAATAATATTATTAGTTTCCACCCAAATATTTACAAATATATACTATTATTATTGATTCCAACAATAATTAAGTCTTAATTATAGTAATTTTATTGTTAAAACAACACTTTATAATATTTGAAATACTATACTTTAGGTCACACCATTAATTAACCTTATTTAAAAATAATAACTTTACTCAAGCCTATTGGATAAATTAAGTTAAATAAATTCCATACCATAGTTTTCCCTTTCTAATGGATGAGGATTAAAGTGACTTAGAATAATTCCAAATTTTAAAAATTACAAGGAGAATAAAAGTCCAAATGTACAATTCCTCTAAAGTAGCTTTAATTTATCACTTAATTGAGGTCCCTAACTACATTGTCCCCCACCATGGTCAAATTTGAAAGTTTAAGTGAAATTAATTAATGTAATGAAAAATTAGTAGATAATGGATTGTGCATCAAATCTTGCCCTTTGGATTGTTTAAATCTCAACCCTTGGATCTTAGGGAAACTTCATCTTGCCCTAAATGATAAGGATAATCTTTTAACCCATCTTCATTTCATTTTCACTCATTTTAGTTTTGTAGGTTTGGAGGAAGCTCTAATGGTGTTTGAAATATCTTGGCTCTCCATTTTGTATATGCAGGTTTTGAAGATAAAAGAGTTCATTATTTATTGCTTATATTATTTATCCATTTTCTCCATCTTGTTTATTTATTTTTCCATAAATTTATTCCTTTGTTCTCTACATTTTCCCTTTTTTTTTATTTACAATTAAATTTGTGTATATATAACAAATATTTATATATTTTTGGGTGTCTTCAAGAATGGAGTAGCATATATAAATCTTTAAGGGCTATTCATTTCGTTTGTTTTGGTTTTTATAGGGCCAAAAAAAATTGTGGGGTCTCACACCCCTCTGAGTGTGGAGGCCACAACCTACCCACTAGAGCACCACAACTCCCAACAAGGAAGTCTATGGCTCCCCCTTTTGGGGTTGCCCCAACTCCCCTTCATTGGAGCAGGGGTTGCGATAGGGTTTGAACCCCGGTTACAACCCTTTGCCTTTTATTTTATTTTTTAATTTTAATTTTTATAATTAAACCTATTTCAAGTTTAAAATATATATTTTTAAATTAAATTTATATATATGCAAGTTATATTTTTAAATAAAAACTTATACATACATTTAATATCATTTCATTTATTTGTTTTAATATGTAAATGACTATATTAATGTTAAAATGTGTTTATATATTATGTATCTATTTTAATATGTATATAATTTTAAATCAGTATTTTGCACATATTAAGTATTATTGGACTTGTTTAATCAAATGTATATGTAGTATATGGGTTTCATAATATACCATTATGAAGTAAGACAAGAGAGTGCTTTGAAACTTATCTAAATATATACATATACATGTAGATGTATATTTATATTAAAACGTTTCACATTTTATCAAACTCATTTGGTTATATTTTGTAGCTGGTAACTAAGTCACCAATAGATAGATCATAGCCTAAAAACTAGCGATATTCAATATCAACCTTTTTGGGTATGTGGTATTTAATAATATTTTCTAATGTTGATTGAGTTTCCTGATAATGAGAATCTTCTCTAAAAATATTTTCATAAAAATATTGAAACATAAATATCATATTTTAAATTCATATGAACATGACTAGTTTCATCTTGAATTGGTTCAATTTACTCCTTGTCATGTTTATGGTTTAAAAAATTGAAGTACTTGGAACCTTTATTAACCTCCTTAATCCAATGTAATATAGCTTTGATTTTATCTCCTTTACCTGTATATATGTCAAGTTTATGAAGCTAGGCTTATATAGTAGTAATAACAGTTTGAATATTGATATTAGTTGGGTTTGAATTAAGTAGTTTTATAGCATGTTCTAACTTCCTTTGAAGGGATTTTTCTTTATTTTTTTGTTGCTAATCCAATGTTTTATTAGAAGAGTGTAAGAAATCAGCACATTGTTTAATAGCCTAGTGCAACCATTCCCTATAAGATTTACCAATTTTTGGCTTGGTAATAGATTTCCAAATTCCTAATAGTGTAACAACATAAGGAATTTTTAGGTGTGGTGTATTAAGCTTATAATGAGATTGAGAATCCACTCTAACTTTTCAACCCTTGAGATAGAAAAAATAATGGGAAAATGATCTAAGAGGGTAGTAGAATAATATACATTTACAATATAAATAGAAGATTCATAAATTAACTATAGGTTAAGAGATATATAATACATATCTATCATGCTAAGTTTTATATCCTCCTCAATTCTACAATTAGACCAAGTGCACCAATGTTATTCATGACTAAAATGTTCATTAGGAATTAAATCTATTACCCCCCATAGTATTATGACAATTCAGACATCTACCAAATTCTTCAATCACAACTTAACATGACTAGGCCAACTAGGATCTTTAGAATGTTCCACCATGTTAAAATCAGCTCCTATAACCAATCAACTTTACAAATTTTTTTAGACATCCAATCCAATAACTCATATTTATCTTTTGTATTATTAGGAGCATAAGTTGAAAAAAATCTATTAGGTTGTCCTTTGATAATGCTAGGTCCCATACACAACTATGTGAAGGGTCCTACCCTTCATGAATGAAAAAACATAAAACCATGAAGAAATACTAATAACAACTCCCTCTCTACCTTATCTATGTGACATATGAATAAATAACACATCTATCCATATATTGGATATAGAAGCAACAAGATGGAGAACATTTTGTTTGACTTCTTGTAGTAAAATAATATTGACTTCCCACTTAAATATAACCTCCTTAACCATATATTTGTGATGAGTGAGAGATATCACTCTTACATTCCAAGAAATAATTGTGCACTTCATGATGAAGATGAATAAGGAAGATCTTCCTCTTATTGAAGAACATTAAAACAATTACCAAGCATAATAAATTGATCAAAAGGTATTTGATTAATTATATTAGGATGGAGGATCTTGATCTTTGTCTCACAAATGAAGGAGTAGACATAGAAGCCTGATCATAAGATCTAAAAATTAGGGTGAGATGATAAGGAAGGATAACTTTTAGAAAACATATGGTTAAGTCCTAAAGCTCAATAGACCCCAAAGGTTCTTTCCTCTTATCATTTTTCATACATTCGCCATCATAGTATCTTTGTAAGATGGGGTAGAACTTATAGAAGATTTACTAGTATTTATGTGGACATCTAAGAAAGATTTGGTCTATTTTTTTGAATGTATAGAAGCCTTAAGAATAGAATAATATTGAGGGGTTTTCATTTGTTATGGACTAGGTGGGGATAAAATTGGAAGCTAAACAAATCGATTTATTTTGATAAGACAATCTCTTATTAGGTGACCTTGTTGGAAAAACACAAGAATTAGGATTATTTAAATATGCTAATGGCTATTAAAAATAAAACCTAGGGTAATTTAGCTTGATATTTTCAAGCAATTGATTGTTTAAGTCCATCTCCACACAAAATCTAGGATTCTCCCTTAAACTAGATTTTTTTCTATTATTCTTGCACCAGATAGCTTTTCCAAGCTATGAAAATTTTACCTCAAAAAAGGTTTGAAGGAAATGTTTAAAAAAGGTAGCTCTACCCACATTGGGTATTTGGATCTTGAAGGGTCTTCAAGGTGAAAATCCAAGGTCCAAGCCTATAGGTAGTAGATACAACTATAAATAACTCACACCTTATTGAGGCACAACTTTTGCATTGTTCAACTACTTTAAATTTAGAAAATACAAATCCTTTCCTAACCCTCTCAAGGCCTCAATGTCTTAGCTCTTGTTTTCCTAGTTTAATATAGCCCATTTGAAGAAATTTGATTTAGATGGAATTCCTCTTAATAATTTTTTTTGACAAACTTATGTTGACACTCAACAATGCAATCAACAATGTCATCAAGAAGTATAAAATCTAAAGTTTTACTTGCTTCCTCATTGTTTGGCTCCTCCATTTCATTGTCATCTCCTTCAACATTCCCTTTCTTGATTGTATTTTTTTGGGTTAAATGTTTCCTGTCCACATGCGTCTCCATTTTCTTGACTCTCTTTGTTAATTTGCATGCCTTTCTTTGATTCACCTTGTTTGGGTGCATTCCCTATCACCATATATCCTATCTTCCATGACTGGATATCATCCAATGCTTCGTTTCTTTGATCTCATCCTAATTTCCATGCCTTTTCCTTTAACCTCATGTCCTTTCAAGTCTGCTTCTTGTCATATGTGTCAGCTTGAATCTTTGATCTAGCGTGGTGAAGTCATTTACTTAATAAAATTTTTCTCTCCAACAATTCATGCCCGGACTTTATTCGTAACCATCTATTCATTGAAACAATTAATGAAATGCTCTATCACTTTAATGTACAAAAATTATAATTTATACTTTCCATACCAATAACCTAAAAAAAATTAAAATGTCCAAAAAAGGATTGTGAAGTATTGAACATCCATTTAATAACCATGACAATATTTGTAGCTTTAACATTGTTGAGCACATATTATCAATTTGTTACTTGTATGGAAGATGAATTGTGGTAGTTTGAATTTTTACCTATGGGCTTCTTTGCATTGTTTTATTCTTTTAATAATCAAGAGTTTTTGAGTTTTTTTTTTTAATTATTGAAAGAAACAAATAATAATCTAGAGTTGACATTTCAAAGTATTAAGAAATAATAATAGTAAAAACAAACAAAAGCTAACTCCTAGACAAAATTCACCTATGATAAAGTATGTTATATATGTATATAACATTCCCCATCCCTCCCATCCCATGTGGTGTGGACAAAAACACCTCAACAGAAAGATGGAAAGACTTGACGGATGCCATCACATGTGATATGCTAGAAAAGGATGCGTGACAGTCAAGAAATATGACGTACGGCAGTCAACAAACCCTAATTTTTTTCCCCATTTTGTTTTGTTTTGGTTGGCTATTTTGTTCATTTTGTTTTGCAATTTTTGGAGAGGAGAAGGAGGTGTGAGCAGAGAAATGAGTTACAGGTGGCCATGAGAAGGATGCGCGAGCAACAAAATGAGTTGTAGCCAACCATGAGGAGGACGCATGAGTAGTTACAACCCGCCATGAGGAGGACGCACAAGCATCGAAAGCTAACTCATCTAGCCAAGAGGAGGGACACAAAATGAAAATGCAAGATACACAGGAGATGAGGGCCGCAGGAGATGAGGTAGATGCAAGAGACACAAGAGATGACAATGGCTGAATGAATGCAAGAAACGGGTAGGTATATCTACCATTATTTGTGCCATTTCAACTTTTGTAGGGATTGTGAAGCAGTTGATTGAATTGTGAAATGGGTTTTGTTGAATGAAAAAAAAAAACTATGAAATGGGTTTTTTCTAAAATAGAAAAAATATGGTTTTATTGGGGTTTTCATTGGGAGAAAATTCTGTAATATAAAATCCCATTATGATACAGTCTTCTTTAATTTCATGAGTCTACTATCTCTCAATAGACTATACTATAGAGTTAATGGATACCCGACAATATTTTTCGACTATCTCTCAAGTTATTTATTTGTTGTCAATATCTTATTTGCATTATCTTCTCGAATGTGTTTTTTGTGTCAAGGGTTTTTTAATTTTTCATGCCCTTTCATGCCGTATTTTGGTTTTCCAATTTTTCCGAATGTTGGAATGGACAAAACCCCCAAAAAACATGATCTTAGAAACCAAAAATTGAATTTTGGAGTGGACAAAAACCCCAAAAAAGTGGCATTAGAAACCATTATTTGCAAATAGAAAAATGAGGTGCCAAGAATGTAATGAAATTGGAAAACAATAGGTATTATGAAACCTACAAGGCACAGTGTTATAGATTGTTTTGGAGGGTTGGAAAACACACTGTCCCATTTCAATTAGTTTGATATGAAGAGTTTTTTTTCGTTATGCTCCAAGAACAAATGTCATTTCGCTTTCTTTATCTGACTGGATCAAATAAATTGGTCACATTATTTGCAGTGTTGGAAAACACATTGTCTCCTCTCAGTTGCAGAGGGTTTTACAACACTATATGGGTTGCTTGTTGCTTAACACCTTATATGGAGATAGTGTGTTTTCGAACACTGTAAATAATGTCAGCAATTATTTGGTTGAATCAGATGAGGAAAGTGAAATTCCATTTCAATCTCATGTTACATACATAGGTGCTTTTTGTCTATGAGTTAGCTTTCTCCTGATTGGAACTAATATATTGCTCGCATTATTTGCATAGTTGGAAAACCCACTGTCTTGCTTCTTGACACCTATGTTGGGGGCTATTTTAATATACACTTCTTTACCAACCAACTTGTTCACAACAACTTTCCATTTTCCCTCAACTATCCTTTTCAAAATAAATTGTGCCTCATTTCAAACCTAGTCCTTATTTTTCCCAAATCCATGGTTTTAGCAATAATCTTAAAATGGTCGTGGATTTTCAACTCAGCTAGATCAAAAGGCATATTACAAACCAAACCCAACCTATGTGACATAAGTTGTTTCAGAATATTTGCACACTACCTCATCTGCTTAGTGTAGGTTTTAATTTGAACTAGATCCATTCTTCTGTCCTTTCTACCATTGAAAAAGTAGTGGACATATTTCATGGACAATACCAAGAATTCCACTCTTCAAAAGCTTATAGCATTTGAATTCAAACACACAAGGAAATTAGATTTTATATTATCAAGAAACTTGAACAATACTAGTCTATATAAATGATCTGCTTTTTTAGTATCATGTAGTTGTTTAAACAACCCAACATGATTAAAAATGTTATGAATTTATCCCATGGTATCTCAAGTTACTACCTTGTTTGTTCTACATGACAGTCCCACTCCTGAAATCTTTTACTTGATAAGTTTCGATAGTGACATGGCATGCCCCTTTTGTATTAGTTATCTCCTTATTAGATGTGTCATGGAAAGCTATCATTCGATGCATTTGCACTAGTTTAGCATGTAGTGTATTTGAATTTTCATGATTGTAGACTTCAGAAATACATATAACATCTCTTGGATGTTTGACAATTTTCTACATCATCATGAGAAATAATCTCAATTTGGAAAATATTTTCTTCATTTGTAAACATTGCATCATTGATTGAATCATATATAGCCCTAAGACAAGCGTGATCAGCAACATGGAGCTTACCATTTCCATCATCACAAATATGAGCATTCTCTACCATGTCTATCCAATCAACCATTTGAGCAATACATCCAACATAGGTTTTCTATTACAGGAAGAGTAGGTGTCCAAATTCTTATTGATCTTGCAAAACTGGATTTTCACCATACCCAACTTCTTGACCAAGTTGGATAAAAGCCTCCTCAAATTGTGTGACACATGTCGGATTGGAAAACACACTGTCCCATTTCAGTTAGTTCGATATGAAGAGTTTTTTTTCGTTATGCTCCAAGAACAAATGTCATTTTGCTTTAGACTTTATCTGATTGGATCAAATAAATTGGTCGCATTATTTGTAGAGTTGGAAAACACACAGTCTCCTCTCAGTTGCAGAGGGTTTTACAACACTTTATGGGTTGATTGTTGCTTAACACCTTATATGGAGATAGTGTGTTTTCAAGCACTGTAAATAATGTCAGCAGTTATTTGGTTGAATCAGTGAGGAAAGTGAAATTCCATTTCAATCTCATGTTACATACATAGGTGCTTTTTGTCTATGAGTTAGCTTTCTCCTGATTGGAACTAATAAATTGCTCACATTATTTGCATAGTTGGAAAACCAACTGTCTTTCTTCTTGACACCTATGTTTTTGCAACATGGAATGTTACAAAAAAGTATGGATGTCTTCAAAATAATACCCCCTTCCATTGTTGTGTTTAAATTTTGAATGATTGAAAAGAAAAAGTGCACAAAATAATTGCAATTTGGAAAACACAATGTTGGGTTTCAATTATTTGAATCTCCTTGTTTAAATGTAAAGGGTTGTCTCACAGTGGGTTTCTTACTTCTAAACACGTACTATTCTACAACGTTGAATGTTACAAAACATTATGAATGTCTTCTCCCAAATCAAACTACATTGTTGTGTTTAAATAAAATGCTTGCATTATTTGCAGTTTTGGAAAACACACTATCTTGCTTCTTAACATCTACTATTTTGCAACATGGAATGTTACAAAACAATATGAATGTCTTCAAAATCACACCTTTCATTGTTGTGTTTAAATAAAATGCTCGCATAATTTGTAGTGTTGGGAAAAACAGTCTCCTAGCAGTTGTTCCCTCTAATACTGGTATATTATATGAATCATCCTTTAATATTGGTATAGTATACCATTGGTTTTTGTGTAGGAGTTAGCTTCTCCCCTAGTGGTATACTATACCAGTATTAAAGGCTGATTCATATAATATACTAGTATTGGAGAAGCTAACTCCTAGACAAAAAGCACCAATGTATGTAACATGATATCGTACCCCCCATCCCCCATCCCACACAGTGGACAAAAATACACTAACGAAAACACATAAAGACTTGACGGATGCCATCACGTGTTAGATGCCAAAAAAGGATGCGTAGAAGTCAACAAACCCTAACTTTTTTCCACATTTTTTTTTTTTTTTGTTTGCCATTTTGTTCATTTCATTTTGCATTTTTTGGGGGAGGAAGGTGCGAGCAGCAAAATGAGTTATAGGCGGCTATGAGGAGGGATGTGCAAGCATTGAAATGGAGTTGCAGTGGTGGAAAACACACTATCTCCTATCAGTTGTTCCCTCTAATAATGGTGTATTATATGAATTGGCCTTTAATACTAGTATAGTATACTATCACTTTTTGTGTAGGAGTTAGCTTCTCCCCTAATGGTATACTATACCAATATTAGAGGCTGATTCATATAATAACTAGTATTTAGAAAAAAAGCACCTATGTATGTGACATGTGATATCGTACCCCCATAGTGGTGTCTAAATGGTTTTGAAACATTAGGTGGGTTGCAAGTTTTGTAAAACACATTGTTTTGCATCCTAGAATTTTTGAAAATAGTATGTATGAATTGAAAAGCTTGGTGTTATTTAGACCGTAGGAGTGTGGTGATACGCGCTATTTTCTAGACAACCATTAAGGTATTTGGCTTCAGTGCGTAGAGGGTTTTACAAAATTTTGTGTGTTGGAGGTTTTGTAGATCATGTTGTTAGCTCACCTCCCACTGTGTTTTCCAACTTGCAATCATATTGTGCATGTATATGTAGATCATATTAAGAAATAGAAATGCAAATTTTATTCCACGTAAGACTTGTTATAAGGTGCCTTTTCATTACATTTGTATCGTCTAAATTACATTTATACCATTTTGTTAAATTCTAGGTTTCAAAACATTGGTTTTTTCCTCCAACTCCTACATGTGCACTCCAACCATTAGCTTTGAATGTGCACACATGAAACACAAAGTGTTTTCCCCTTTCTTTCTCCAAACTGAAAATGCACACGTCATTTTGCCTTGAATTCCTATGCTAGAAAAAAAATCTTAGAAAATGACAACTCATACTCCAATTGTTTGTACTGTCAAAATTGCATTCATACTATTCTGTAAAATTCCTGGTTGGAAAACACTAGTTTTTCAAAATCTGCAACCCACATAATGTTTTAAAACCCTTTACAAGTAACAACCCAATTGGTTACTCCCCTCACCTCAATTTGGTATGTTTTGTGATTGTCTTAAGAGCCTTTTGTGAATTAGATAGTAAGAATGTATTGGGATTGGAAAAAAATGAGTTTGAAGAAATCTACAACTCACACAGCGTTCTAAAACCCCCTAGATGTAACAACCCAATTGGAAAGACGGGAAATCCTAGCTGACGCACCTATGTACATATAGTTGGTTAGAAACCCCTCACCTGAACTCGCTTGGTTGTCTCCCCTACCTGCAACGCTCCCTTGCTCTCTAACGATTCAATTTCAACCTACAGAAGGAGAAAACCTAGAACACAAAGTGTTTTCCAAGAACAATACTTGTTACAATCTAAAACACATGTCTTACTCATATCAACACCCTTCCCACACACAGTGAACAAATAGCTTCTCGCACAAGGAAAAAAATGCTGGCGTAATTTGATGCGACGAGACACCACCTTGCTTTCCTTGTTCTGACGTTTCCTTCCATCTATTGGTTCAGTCACTTCTATCATCCATCTGGTGGGACCCGCACTACACCATCTCTTCATGTTATGTATGGTACTATGTATGTCGTTATGTATGTTTTCATGCATTTTTGTATGCACATAGGTGCGTTTTGTTGGGAGATTAGTTGTGTCCGTAGAGGGTTTTACAACATTGTGTGGGTTGGAGGTTTCATTAATCATACACTCACCTCCCATGGTGTTTTCCAATGTGCAATCATTCAAAATTTTAATGGTTGTTCGAAAACAGTGGGTGTTTATAAAATGTCCCCTTTCATTACATTCCTACTGCCTAATTAACAAAATCTTTTCAAGACATTCCTGCCCGTGCTCTCAACCACATAACTTTGAATGTATAGAATGAAATAAATGGAAAACCAAATTGTGTTTTCCAACCTGCAAATTATATTGTGCATTTATTTTGAAATTATATGATGAAATTGAATTTCAATTTTCTTATGTAAGTAAGAGTTGCTATAAATTGTGCAGGTGAATGAATTTTAGTACATTGTTACTGTCTACAAATTTTAAGGTTTTCATTAGAAGAAAGTTGTTCTCAGCTTTGAGAGTGTCTTTCTGATTAGAGAATGTAGATATTTTGTTTTTAATATGTTGTTTGCAAAATTTGTCTACCTTTTCACAAAGGACTCTCATGTCTCCATCAAACTGATTCTCTTTTGTGCACTGACATCCTATTCTACCTTCTTTTCATGTTATGTATGTTTTTGTGTATGATTTTATTTTTTTTGTATTTATATAAGTGTGTTTTGTTGGTAGAGTAGTTGCTATTTTTTGGGTCAATCAAGGTGATTGGCAAGGCTTTTTTTGACTTGTTAACCTTTGTTCTTGCAATGATCTGTATTTTTCAGTCATCTGTACAAGTAATGGTTTAGTTTACAATATCATTGAACAATGGCTATGATACTGATATGTCATTTAGGTGTTCATTGAGATACATAGGATATAAATAGAAGTCTAGTAGTAGTGCATGGTGCATCCTTCTTGTTTTGTCTTCTATGTGTTTATTGATTTTTGTAAGTTATGGCCTCTTTCATATGTTAGGAGAGATGAGATTTTTATATATCTGAAATGAACGTTCAGTGCTTCACAGTTCCTGCAGAATGGAAAAATGGCAAATATAATTGTTGATATATACTACTAGTGTTAATGATAGGTTAAATTGGAAATTAAATTCCCAATGTATAGTTTAATATGTTTGTGTATTGTTTGTGCAAGCTGACATTTTGCACTCACAACAACATATAAATTCTATATTGGTGAAATTTGGAATAAAAAGAATTCTTTGTAGCACCAAATGTCTTTAATTTTCCAATTTAATCTATTGCTAACACTTGTCTTCCTTCCAAGTGGTTGATATATTCAAGGAAAGAAAATTGAAGAAAAGAAGGGTAGGTGGATTAAGGACGGTTTTGGTGACATGAAGCTTCTACACTAAACACAGGTGATTCTAGCTATCATAGCTTGAATTGCAAGTGTATGGGTCAGTTAAACTTCCAAAATTTATTCTACATTAAGAACTTATGATATTTTTATAGATGAGATGCTTACTGTGGCGAATGCAAAGAATTTCCAATTGAATTTTTTTATTCTGCATAAACAAAAACAACTATGCATTTCATATGAAAACCATACATGCAAACAAATCATTTTATTTTTCCATCAATGAAAACCCTTTTTCTTTAAGCAATAGTCATTGAATGCTTTTCAAAAAATGTACACAAAATGTAGCTATCTACATTAAAAAAACAACATAAACACACTTGCAACTCCATTTGAAAGGCTACGTTGGTTTGGCTGCCTCCCACCTCCCTCCTCATGGTTTCCTGTAACTCATCTCACTACTCACGCCTCCCTCCCCAAAAAACTACAAAACGAAATGAACAAAATGGCGGACCAAAAATAAATAAAATGTGGAAAAAAGTTAGGGTTTGTTGACTATCGCACATCCTTTTCCGGCATCTGACACATGACGGCATCTGTCAAGTATTTTCATCTTCCCGTCGGTGTCTTTATGTCCACCGCATGGGATGGGAGATGTCATATTATGTTATAACATAGGTGTGTTTTGTCGAGGAGTTAGCTTTCTCCAACTTCTAGAAAAAAAGGACCTATGTACACACAAAAATGCATGAAAACATACATAACGACATACATTGTAACATACATAACATGAAGAGACAACATAGTGTAGGGCCCACCAGATGGATGATAGAAGTGACAGAACTAGCAATGGAAGGAAGTGTCACGGTTAATATGTAAGAAGTATTGTTATTGGAAAACACACTTTGTTGTGGGTTTTCTCATTCTGCAGGTTGAAAGTGAAAAGTTGGAGAGAAATTTGGGGAGATGAAAAACCAATGGAATTGAGGTGAGGGGTTTGTAACCGATTGGGTTCTCACTTGTAAAGGGTTTTAAAAAATTGTGTGGGTTGCAAATTTCGAAAAACTAGTGTTTTGCAACCTAGAATTTTACACA
The DNA here is from genome assembly GCA_007258455.2 of Sequoia sempervirens. Taxonomy (NCBI): domain Eukaryota; kingdom Viridiplantae; phylum Streptophyta; class Pinopsida; order Cupressales; family Cupressaceae; genus Sequoia; species Sequoia sempervirens. Next base: position 46,840 of record VDFB02262868.1, read on the forward strand.
ATAGTATGAATATTCGTCTCAAAATTTGTTTGTTATTTAGACTGTAGGAATGCAATGAAAGGCACCATTTTTTAAAACCCAGTGTTTTCCAACAACGATTAAAACTCTATATGATTGTAGGTTGGAAAACACAGTGGGATGTGAGAGCATGATTTATGAAACCTTCAACCCACACAATGTTGTAAAACCCTATATGGACACAACTAATCTCCCAACAAAACAAACCTATGTACATACAACAACACATAGAAATATGCATAACATGAGGAGATGGCATTGTGTGGGGCCCGCCAAGGCGGATGATAAAAGTGATGAAACTAACAGACGAGAGGAAACGTCATGGCCAGGAAGGCAAGGTGGTGTCCTCTCGCATCAGATTGCATCAAATTTTTTTTTCCTTGTGTGAGAAGCTATCCATTCATTGTGGGAGGGAAGGGTGTTGATGTGATTAAGACATGTGTTTTAGATTGTAACGAGTACTATTCTTGGAAAACTCTATGTGTTCTGGGTTTTCTCATTCTGCAGGGAGTTGCAGGTTGGGGATGTCTAAGACTATCCAAATTCACCTACGGGGTGAGTAACCAATTGGGTTGTTACTTGTAAAGGGTTTGGAAACAATATTTGGGTTGTAGGGTTCATAATACCCAATGTTTTGGAACTTGCAATTACACAGACAGTATGAATGTAATGAAATTTTTTTGGTTGTGTACACTGTGAGAACCCAATTGGTTGGTGACACCTCAGTTGATTTTGGATACTTTAATGTATCCTCCACCGAGAATTATATTGATAGTTTGAATGTTTTCAACAACCCTTACTTTTAGCAAATATTCCATTTCAATATTGCCATACGTTTGGAACAGAAAATGCACATAAGAGTTGTAGGATGGAAAAAACATAGGGTTGTGACTCACTTCTGAATTCTTGTTCAATGAGCACTTTCTGTTATGCAAACTGTAACAAAACAATGTTTTGAAGTTCACCTTCATATTTTATGACAACCCTTACTTTCAGTGAACATTCCATTTCAATATCAGTTCATATGTTTGGAACACAAATGCACATAACAGTTGCAAGATGGAAAACACAGAGGGTTGTGACTCACTTCTCAATTCTTGTTCAATGACCACTTTTTGTTATGCAAATTGTGACAATAATCATTTGGCTATGTGTTTATAATGTGTATTCTATTTATGTTAATATAAATTATACCAGAAGGAAATGCCACTTGAACTCTTATTATTTATGGTAGCTTGCTTATAAATGAAAGAGAGAGGTTGACATTTAAATCATTTGAGTTTGACTATTTTTCTCATCATGGATACTTTCAAATGAAAAGTTGTATTAAATGCTATTTGTAACAATAAAAATGGCATTTCACTATCTTCATTTGATTGCAAGAAAAAAAAAAGCTCACATTATTTGCAGTGTTGGAAAACACACTATCTCCTATCAGTTATTTGCTTGTCAAAAGTTTTTGTTTCCTACCCACCAAGAATGTAAGGAATTCCACCTTAAAAAAAAAATCTTATGATTCAAAAAACTATATGTTTGCTTACAGGAGATGGTGCAATAAATTTTGGAACTTTAACTGTCCCATAACACTTGCAACTTTTTTACATATTACAAGAAAGCACAGATGCATAGTTCGAAGGGGAAAGTTGAAGAAAGCAGGAGAAAGGGTAATTTTGAAAATCTACTTTTTAATGTGTATTTTGATATTTTGAATGAATTAGTTGCATGTATTTGAATTTGATGTGACGTTTACATTCTTGGAATTAGAGGGAAAGGATGGAGTAGGAAGTGGTGGGGCGCGAGCAAGTTAGTGTCCATTCAGGATAGGTAAATGTGCCTCGATAGGGCAGCAAGAAGAAAGGGTGCGTGTGGAGGAGATCGTGCACTTTCCCTTTTAATGTATGCATTTGTGGTTGGCTGTAATATGTGTCATTCCAGTCGCTTTTTGCTCTGATTTTGGAGTGTCTTTGTGATTTCATTTAGAAATTTTCATTTCTGTTACAAATATGTTGATTTTGACAATATATTGGAAAACACACTATCCCTAGTTCTTTCAGAGGAATAAAGTGGAAGAAAGGGTAATATTGATATCTAATTTTGAACATGTATTTTCATAATTTGAATGAATTCATTGCATGCATTTGAATTTGATTGTGCACTTTCCCTGGTAATTTTGAATTCATTGCACGAGCAAGTTAGTGTCCATTTTGGATAGGAAAATGTGCCTCGACAAGGCAACAAGAAGGGTGCCCGCGGAGGAGATTGTACGCACTTTCCCTTTTAAAGTATGCATTTGTGGTTGGATGTAATATGTGTCATTCCAGTTGATTTTTGCTTTGATTTTAGAGTGTCTTTGTGATTTCATTTAGAAAATTTCATTTCTGTTATGAATATGTTGATTTTGATAGTATATGTAAAGCATTCTTGAAGTTAACAATTGCATGGAACAAATACAATTGGAAATGGATGAAAAGGAAAAGGAAATATTAGATCTAAGTGTAGAAAAAGATAATTAGTTGGGTGGAGGCATGAAATTCTTATCCAAAGAGGTAGACAAGCTCCCTAACGAGGTTGTGAAAAGAAACATCTACATACTCTAATCATAAACACACTATAAAAAAAAAGGTGGAAATGCTTAAAGTGGAGCAGAACAAGTGAACACTAAAATTAACCACTTAGAAAAGGAATTAAAACACAAGAAGAAGTTGTCATGGTGAAAAGAAGAGGAGCTTAATGCTGTTCGAAGAGAGTTGCAATCTAAAAGACAGGAATTTTAAAAAACAAAGACAACAATGGAAGGTGTTCTCGCACAACAGATAGGTCAAAAGCGAAAGGTCTTGTTGCACAACTGATAAAAGTTTAAGATGCCACACCAATAGCTGCATTTGAGGTTGGTGGACAAGGGAATTTGTGTAATGCGGTAGTGAATATAGAACAAACTAGAAATTTCCCACTTGAAATAGGATATCTACATACAGGGGTAACAATTATCCCTTTAAACAAAATCCAATCCCATACCATTTCCTCCACAACTCAACAATCACTAGCCAAATTGCTGAGCATTGGAAACACAAGGATGCCACTATCTCTTGTTGCATATGGAGATGGAATTGAACCACCCATGCCATTTTTATTTCCTAGTGCATGAGTTTGTAGCAATTCAAATGCTACAAAGGGGACGTTTTATCACAAACCATAAACTCTTTAACATACTAAAACATTCGGTTTTATTGAGTCACAACCCACTGTGTTTTCCATCATAGAACTATTTTGTGCACTGGTCCTTATCATATGCATTAGCATTTGGATTTTTTCATTATCATGATCTTGCATATTTATCATTTTCATACTGCATGCATGAGTTCTTATGCTTTAGCTTAACTCTTGTCTCTTGTCTCCATAAATATCATTATCTTTTTATATCTTTTTTTTTTTTCACATTCCGAGGAAGCTTGAGGATCTCTACACCTTGTTGTGTATGAAGGAGAGTGAGGAATGGGGCATGAGTTTTTCTTATGAGTATGTATCGAGTTAGTCCACCCTATGATGATTACAAAAAGAATAACCAATAACAAAGGGGGAATCATGCCACTCTATGATGAAAGAAATGATCACTTCATAGCCTTTCCATTCCATTCATTTCCATATCCTTTCCTCCCATATCAAAAACATTTCATAAACCATTTATATGCTTTCCTTGCATCACATCACTGCATTGCATTCCTTTCTTCTTTGGATCCACCTAGGTCATTCATATTTCTATATCTTGCATTTCATTTTCTACGTACAACTCAAAAATGATGAATCAATAGCATTTCCATTCCATTCATTTGGATATCCAGCCTTCCATATCCTTTCCACTCATATCGAATACTTTTAGTAAGCCATTTATATGCATTGCTTTCATCTAATCAATGTGTCACATTCCTTTCTTTTTTGCATCCACGTAGGTCATTCATATTTGTAAATATCGCATATCTTTATCTATTTAAACCTCAAACATACCTTCCTATATCATAACATTCGCACCATGCCATATAGAAAGAACAATATGAAGGAAACATCAAGGTTATGCAATCAAAGTCTAAGGGCTTGTATAATAGATATCATAACATAAAGTTGTATTGAAGGGTTTTTTTAAGGAATTATTTTTTCTTGCTTAAGTTTTTGTGTTTCCTTTTATTTTGGTTGTTGGTTGTTGAGAAGAAAGAAAATCTTATTGTTATCTTTCATATTCTTTGTTATTCTTCGATGTAAATATGTGAAATCCTCTTTGAAACCTTCTTATGAGTAGTTGACTTGGTTGTCATTAGTTTCTTCTAATCGAGTTCTTTAAACAAGTAATGATATAGCTTAAAGGTTTACAAAACAATTGCATCATGGAAAACATAGTGGTTTGTTGGTCACTTCTTATTTTTCTATAGAGTGTAAGAAAATAATGTTTTGAAGTTCATCTTCTTGTTTTATGACAACCTTTAGTTTCAACAAAACAATCCATTTCATTATTTGTTCATAAGTTTTGAACATGAAATTTACAAAATAGTTGCATCATGGAAAACACAGTGGGTTGTGGCTCACTTCTTATTTTTCTACACAGTGTAAGAAAAGAATGGTTTGAAGTTCACCTTCTAGTTTTATGACAACCCTTACTTTCAACAAAATAGTCCATTTCAATATCTATTCATATGTTCACCTTCGTGTTGTTTGAAGGAAATGGTGTGTTAAATTTAGAAAAGACCCAAAAAACCAATCAAAACAACTTAAAGGAAGCTAACACATATGATTAGTGTTCTAGATGCAAATCACTTCAATGGTAGCGTGTAGGGAACCATGTTGAAAATTGAGGTGTTTTCTTAGCTTAATACTTTGTAAAAATTTAATATTGCTGATCTAAGTAAGCTTTTTATTTGTTACATATATTCTTTGTGGGTGATTATCTTGATTAATCCATTTTACTGTTGTAGAATGTAAACAAAAGTTGATAGAAGAACTAGACAGGATATTAGAAAGACTGCACAAGATGTACCGTGGAGAACCCCTTTCAGGAAAAAACTCCACCAAGAATTATTATATTATTCAATTTTTGAATTACAATAGCTTCAATTCTTGCTTGAGAATGCTTCTTCTTCCTTAACCAATCTTCTTCACAACCTGCATTAAAAACTCTCATAACTCTATTCAACTTGCTTGAGATAAATAGGATTTTCTTAGCTTTGTAAACTCAACATGAGTTACAATTAAAATGCACAAGCCCTATCCCTAAAAGGTACACCTATCTCATGAAAATAGGGTTATCTTATGAAGAACAATGCTAAAACATGTGCTTCATCCATTTGGGCATCCCAAACTGAAGTCACAACTCAACCTTCATTCTGTTGATAATTCCAAAGCTCTTCCTCAAAGGTGGCGCCCATAAGTAATCCTATTTAACTAAGCCTTCAAAAATATCTCAACATGTAAAAGAGGTAAATCCAATAAAGCATCTTGGGCACCCAAGTTGGCTCCAAGTGATTTCTTGTTAACTAAAACATTTACTCAACACCATTCATGCAAGAATGGTCATCCCCTGTTAATTGGAGGTAGTCCCTGTTATCTATCATACAACTCAAGTTATTAGCCATGAATTCCAAGTTAATTGAATCTAACTACATGAAACTCAAAATAACCAACATGCATGCAACTAAAGATAACTAAACCATAACTGAACTAAACTAAACTGAACTGATCTAAACTAAACTAATTCTGAATTGAACTGAACTAAACTGAACTGAACTAAACTTCATGCATGCAAACATCAAACCCTAACTCCTAGGATCTTTACATGCATTCAAAGGTGTTATCTCTTACTCTGAATAGTTAACTAAACTTAAGGTGAGTGTCACCTTACCATGTGTGCACCCACATGTTCCTATTATTTAGGAATAACTACAAATGTCAATTTCATGATTTATTTCATCAAATATTAATCTCATCCTAATCTTAGTGTTGTTGAACACATTCCAAGAACTTAGGAGATACATGAAATAATTAATGTTTAGGATTTGCAATTAAATGGCATCCTATTTCCAACATTTTCCCACTTGATATTATACATTGCAATTATTCTTCAAAAGGAATAATAAAACAAGTACAAGACTCAAGGCCAATGGCCTTCTTGCACTAACTAATCAAACCATGCTAACTTCAAATGCAACCTGCACAATCATGAAGCTTCCAAGCAAATGATTAAAACCAAGAGAACTTATCTATATGGTTTCATAAGATAATCTATAACATTAATTAAAGTGTCAACTTTCTTAATTAATACCTTCTCATTATCAACCAAACCAATACCTTTCCCAAGTGTTTGTATCCAAACCACCTCTTTAGAGACATGCTAAACCACTGAGTGTGTTGAATTCACATTCAACCAAGGTGTAGGCTCCTTGATCTTTTCTATTGAAAAACTTTTCTTACAAGTAATCATTCCAACAATTGTTTCTTACCATAAGAGAACTCTAGCCTCACCTATTTCTCCAATTATCCATGAGGACCTGTAACCAACCAATCCATGCCAAACTCCAAATGCAACACAACACTTTCATGAAGTAATCAAGAAAATGATTAATGTACCCAATAATTAAGAGAACTACACAAGATCAATGTCAAAGCTCCAACCTTGAACATAAACATGACATCCATGATCTAACCATCTCCTCTAGTGAGATCACATGCATCATAACTATAGACATCCAAATTTGGAAACTTAATTTATCCAAATTTATCACTTTTCATCTAAACATCCTCTTATCCGAGTTAATTAAGTAATATTACTATTATTTAATTAATATCTTTAATTCTGCCAAATCCCTAAGGTATTTAATTAATAATTAAATACCTTACTATCCTTAATCCTCTTTTCATCAAATGAATTAAATAAATATTACATTTATTTAATTCCTCATATCTTTTTCATCTAACCCTAATCCATCTCTTAATCTCTTCATTAAGGATGTGCACATGCCTAATCCTTGATTAGGATGTGTCACATCCTCCAACTTTTGCAAGTTGGCTTATAATCCTCATTAACCCCTAATTATCCTCTAATTACTAATTAGTTAAACCTAATTAGTACCTTACTCAACTCTCCCCATCCCCCAAGAAATTTTTAATTCCTTTTTATTCACCCTAGGCTCCTCTCTTCCCCATGTGAATTTTTAATTCACTTTTATTCCTCCTAGAATCCCATTTTCCCATGCATCTTCTAGAACCTTTGACTTGTCACATCAAGTCACATGTGACAAATTCCCACATTTTCGGAACCTTGTCTTATCCACTAGATTCTTCCAATCATTGTGAATTTAAAATTCACTTTTATTCTCCCAAAGCTTTCCCCTTCCCCATGTGATCATTGAAAGGTCACATCAAAGTACTTGGAAGGTACTTGTCCTTCCTCCACATCATGTACCTCCCATCCACATCACCTACACATCATCTCACCCTTAGCCCTTTCACATTCCACATGTCAAAATGTGAGGGCTTGTGAGTCCTCAACTCACCTTAGCCCTTCATCTTGACTTTTGTGGATAAATCCCAACCATTGAATTCTCTAGAGAATTCAAGTTTCTCTATAAATACCCCCTCCTCTAAGGCATTTTGGAACACTTAACCATTTTGCAACTAAATACTGCCATTTTGTGCACTCATCTAGCCATCAATTTTCATCCATTTGCATCTACATTCAAGCATATAGTCAAGACTTGCATTTAGCCATATCAAGAGCCATCAAGGAGCATACAAATCAATCCAAATCAAGGGCTAACCAAGGAGTTTCAGCTGCAAGAAGGAAGGTATATCTATTTGTCTTCATTTAACACTTTCCTCTTTGCATTTACAAATTTCTTAGGCTAATCTTGAGGTGTTTCTTTATGTTTCTCCATTGCATTTTAATTGCTTAGAAAAGGTTAAACATTTTGATATCACATTTCTGGCACGCCCAGTGGGACCCACAAGCGGGTTCATATATTTCATGTTTGCTGTTGTTAAGTTTTTTGTAGGAATAGGTCGCAGAAGGGTGACTACGCCCCTGATTTTTCGTAGTAGGGCGATTACGCCCCTGATTTTTCGCAGTGGGGCGATTATGCCCCCGATTTTCCACAGTGGGGCGATTACGCCCCTGATTTTCCACAGTGGGGTGACTACGCCCCTGATTTTTCATAGTGGGGCAATTACGCCCCTGATTTTCCGTAGTGGGGCGATTACGCCCCTGATTTTTCGCAGTGGGGCGACTACGCCCTTGATTTTCTGTAGAAAGGCAACTACGCCCCCTCCTTGACCAAAATTTTTGGCTAACACTTTTTCTGCAGAAGGGAAACTATGCCCCCTCCTTGACCAAAATTTTTGGCTAACACTTTTCTTGCAGAAAGGCGACTACGCTCCCCGGGCTAAAATTTTTGTGCTAACACTTTTCCGCAATGGGGCGACTACTCCCCTGATTTTCTGCAGTGGGGCGATTACGCCCCTGATTTTCTGCAGTGGGGCGATTACGCCCCTGATTTTCTGCAGTGGGGCGATTATGCCCCTGATTTTCCGCAGTGGGGCAACTACGCCCCTGATTTTCCACAGTGGGGTGACTGCACCCCTGATTTTCTGCAGTGGGGCGATTATGCCCCTGATTTTCCATAGTGGGGCGACTACGCCCTTGATTTTCTACAATGAGGCGACTGTGCCCCTGATTTACTATAGAAGGGCGACTACGCCCCCTTTCACCATGAAGCAACACATTTTGAAAGGTAAAACTGTCATTTTGGCTTCGGTTTTTTGCTATTTTCAAGTATTAACCCCCTAACACTGTTTTTGCAAGGATATTGGTGTTTTTTTGCTAACTTTTTGCAGCATATTTTTGTGAAGTTGATGAAGAAAGCGGGATAAAACATCTAACATTTTTTTGCAGGGCTATCCGTTCGCTCAAACTTTTTAAACTATCCTTGTTGTTTGCGTTAATCTAAGAACATAGTTTAATTAGGGGGAGTAATATTCATTGCTTGTTGTGTTTATCTTTTTGTGTTACCCAAATGGAGCATTAGCTTGTTTTCACTTTCCCCTTGCACTTCGTGTGAGCCTGGGGAGTAGTTGGAAACAATTAGTGCTTTCTTTCTAGTGGGACCTGCTTGGGGATTTCATCACCCCAAGGGACGATTCCAACCACGCGTACCGGTGAGGTATATAAAGGGGGGAGAGCGAAAGCTGTACCCCAATCCAGTCATGTCGCAATTGGTGGAGAGTCGAAGCTAGGGTGATACCTAGATAAATGTGAAGAGTTGGTCCGAGCCCTTTAGTATCTCCCTGGGGTTCCCGACTCACGCTTGTGACGGGCTGGTGTTCACGGTTGTGCCTCACGTACCGAGAGTATATCGAGGACTCCCTAGACACCTTGTGCATCCTAGATTAAGACCTCTTTGGCCATACCCTTAACACTAATCATAGGATTGTGTTTGCTTGAAAGTGTTTTCTTGTGAGAAACCAGTGAATTTTTTGACAAATTGGCCTTATCATTGTCATTTTAAAGTCATTACCATAGTCATTTTCATCAAACCAAGTCCCTGATTTTCCACAGTGGGGCGATTACGCCCCTGATTTTCTGTAGTGGGGCGATTACGCCCTTGATTTTCTATAGTGGGGCGATTACGCCCCTGATTTTCCGCAGTGAGGTGATTACACCCCTGATTTTTCGTAGTGGGACGATTATGCCCCTGATTTACTGCAGAGGGGCGAATTTTCCCTCTTCAACAACCAAAAATCACCCCATTTGGATCTATTTAGCCTCTAAATCATCGTCTAATCATTCCAAACCTTTGTATCATCATCCCAAGCCTCCGTTTTGTCATTCTAAACCTTCGAAAACCTCTATTTGATCATTTTAAACCCCCATTTTTACCATTCCAAACCTTCATCTAACTAAGTAGTCTTTCATCCCTTTCAAATCCTTCACTCACTCGTTTTGAGTAAATCTTTCATCCATTCCAAGCATTCATCTCCTCATTCTGAGAGTTGTTCATCCTTTCCAATCAATCGTTTACTCGTTTCGAACTTTGAATCATTCATCCATTCTAAGCAATCATTAGTTTTGAGTGCTTGATCATTCATCCATTCCAATCATTTTCCTCAATCCGATTATCTAACACCCCATTCCAATCGCCCGTCTCTTTGTTTTAATAGCCCATTTACCCACTTAAAAATTCCACCCCACAGTGGGGCGAATCTACCCTGAAAATGGGCGAATCTACCCCTCTATGAGGGCACAGACGCCCCAGGAGGGGGCACAGACGCCCCAGTAGGGCACAGACACCCCAGGAGGGCACAGACACCCCAGGAGGGGGCATAGACACCCCAGTAGGGCACAGACGCCCCAGGAGGGGGCAAAGTCACCCCAGTAGGGCACAGACGCCCTAGGAGGGCAAAGACGCCCCTATGTGAGGGATTTGGAAAACAAGCATATCTAATTCCCAAATCTGATCGATCGAACCAATCCCACCATATCTTTCAATCCAATCCTAATTCTAGCACTTAGAACATCATTAGAGTCCATATCTAGCATCAAATCATCCATCCCAATCACCTAGACTTTATTTTGAGAATTTTGATTTTTGTGCCGAAACTTTCGAAGGCCATAACTTTTGACTCGGGTGTCCATTTGAGCTGAAATTTTATGAGTGGTTGTGTTATGAGATGTCATGTGGATCCTCGACTAACTAGAAGTACCTCGGACCCCATTTTTCCACATTTTTGAGGCCTCAAACTTTCATCTTGACCCTCAAAATCGCAATTTAGTGTTTTTTTCCAACATTTTGAAAAATTAATTTTGTCAATAACTCAAAATGCATGTCTCAAATTTGGGATATTAGTTGGCAATTCATCCTATCTTGGTTTTGGGTATTTTTTGGAAAAAAATTGGACTCTCAAAAGTACGTCCGTGAGGTTTCCTAAAATGGCAAAATTTGACAATTTTTGAAAATTGCCAAATCTGGAAAAATCTGATTGTCAACACCTTACGTTCTTTAAACCCTAGAACTTGGTGTAGAATCAATCCAATCACATACTCCAATAATTCTAAGCTTCAACCCAATCCTAATCTGAGCTTTAATCTAATCCCAATATGAGCTTAACCAAAACCCTAATATGAGGTTTAGTCATTTCAACCTTTCATTCATCCATTCTGAACAGTTGTTCTCCCTTTTCAATCATCTGTTTCCCCATTCTGAGTAAAAACTCACATATTTCAAACCTTCATCTATCATCTCAAACTCTCGTTCTATCCTTTTGATCATCCGTTTACTCGTTCTGAGTAAACGTTCATCCATTTCACACATCCTTTCATCATTTCAAACTCTCGTTCTATCATTCTGATCATCTGTTTACTCGTTCTGAGTAAACATTCATCCATTTCACACATCCTTTCATCATTCCAAACTCTCGTTCTATCCTTTTGATCATCCGTTTACTCGTTCCGAGTAAACGTTCATCCATTTCACACATCCTTTCATCATTTCGAACTCTTGTTCTATCATTTTGATCATCTGTTTACTCATTCTGAGTAAACGTTCATCCATTTCACACATCCTTTCATCATTTCGAACTCTTGTTCTATCATTCTGATCATCTGTTTACTCGTTCTAAGTAAACGTTCATCCATTTCACACAACCTTTCATCATTCTGAACTCTTGTTCTATCATTCTGATCATCCGTTTACTTGTTCTGAGTAAACGTTCATCCATTTCACACATCCTTTCATCATTCCAAACTCTCGTTCTATCATTTCGATCATCTGTTTACTCATTTTGAGTAAACGTTCATCCATTTCACACATTCTTTCATCATTCTGAACTCTCGTTCTATCATTTTGATCATCCATTTACTCGTTCAGAGTAAACGTTCATCCATTTCACACATCCTTTCATCATTCCGAACTCTCGTTCTGAGTAAACGTTCATCCATTTCACTCAGCCTTTCATCATTCCGAACTCTCGTTCTATCATTTTGATCATTTGTTGACTAAACGTTCATCCTTTTTTCACACATCCTCTTCATTCATTTTTAGTTCCCGTTCAAGTAAAGGTTCATCTTACAATATCATTGAACAATGGTTATCATCCCGATATGTCTTTCATGTTTTCTATCTCATATATATATTAGAAGTTGGTTTGGTACTGGTATCTTTTGTTCTATCTTCTATGTGTTTTTGATTTTCAAACTTATTTCCTCTTTTTAAAGTCCAGAGACATCTTTGTTTCTCATTTCTCTCAAAATGAACGCAGTTTAAGTAGTTCCCCGCGTAATGGCCAATGGAAAATATTTTGTTGATTCTGACTCTTGTGTTGTCAATAGGTTAAATTGGAATCGTTTTTAATGTTTCATTAATTGTTTGTGCATTCAATCAAGTATAATTTTTCAACACCCAACATCAATGTCATTGTGAAAACCTAATAAAAAAATTCTTTTCATCACCAAATTCTTTATTTTCCTTTTTTCTATCGCAACACTTCCTTCCTTCCAGGTCATTATATATTTCGTAACTCGTTTGAGAAACGATCAATAGGTTGCTTGAGGATGTTTTGGAGATCCAAGATCCAATCAATCACATTTCGTTACTATTCCGCTGAATTGCAAGTGGTTATTCCACCAACTTCCAAGTTCTTTCTGATCTACAAGTTCAACATCATTTAGATTGATGCTACCTAAGTGAATCAAAGAATTTCAGTTCTCATTTTTTTTCTTCATCAAAGTAAACAAGATCATTTCATTGAAAACCATACATGCAAACAAATCATTTATTTTTTCATCCTAGAAAACCTTGTTTTTAACCACAGTCCATTTCGTCATCTAGAAAAATAACAAAATCAGCTAATCAAAAAAAAAAATCAATCACATCCTGCAACCCAATTGAAAGGCTGCGTTCTCTGGCACATCTCCTCCCTCGTCAGATGGTTCTCCAATTCCATCAATCATCCTAATCGGCCCCTCAATAATCCTAAAAACAAAATGAACAAAATGGCAGACGAAAACAAAATCCTTTGGAAAATTTCAGGGTCCTCGTTGTCGCTTGTCTTTTGAACATCCACACATGATAGCATCCTCCTATCTTTTGTCTTCCCAAGCCCTCTTTCATCGACAATGTGGGATGGGTCTGTCATATTATGTTAATAATATATTCATAGGTGTGCAAATCTGGAGTAGCTTTCTCCAAATCCTTTCCAAACCATCATCACAGTTACATCCCGTTATGTCTTCATCCATGCCTAATCATGGTTGCAGTTAGATGCTACCTTTGACAAGGTGATATCCAATCATATACCTTCATCTACAATCACATCCTCTTATCCACAGTAGTCATACCTTCATCATTGGACACATTTCCTCCCCTAAAAAAACCATGTATATACCTACAATCATCTGCATAATAGGACTGGCATTGTTGGGGCCCCCATCTTAATGCTAAAAATGAAACTCCCAACTAGAAAATCCATGGCCAGGAGCAAGGTGGTGTCCTCTCCATCAATTGATCAAATCTTTTCCCTCCTGTGGACTATCCATTCATTTAAAGATGTTGGTATTCCCCCTATAGATTGTAAGAGCTATTCTTCCAAAAGAGTGTGCAGGTTTTCCCATTCTCCAATCCAGGTTGCCATCCTAACCCTTCCACCATTCACACCTACTAACCAATTGGGTTCTTACTTGTCCCTGGAACCAATATTTGCTTAAGGGTTCTAATACCCAATCCATAACTTCCTTACCAATGTATGAATTCAGTTCACATCATTCTACATTGAGAACCCAAGGTTGCCTGACATCCTCATTGATTATGGATACTCATCATCCCCACATCATCGATTATAGATGATTTCTCCCCAACCTTACTTTTACAAATATCCACTCAATATTCCATACGTTTGATCAGAATCTGACATCCAGTGAGGATCTCCTAAAATCGTAATATCACATCTGAATCTTGAAACCCACCTTATACCAAATGAACAAATGAATGTTTTGAATTCCATCCATCCTTCCATTTCTCTCCCCAACTTTCAAGATGTCTACTTCTCACCACCATCTCCACATCATTGCCATCCACCCTTGAAGTATGACAAATGTCATGCCAATGAGCCTAATCCAATCTTCAGCATGCCACCTATATCCCCTTCTTAAAAAAAAAATCCAGATCAATTCAAAAAAAGTAAGTCCACCTCAAGAATCACAGTCCCCCATTCCATTTCATCCAATTATCCCCTTGGATAAACAACACGCTATGTCTCCAATCTCCCGGCAAACAAAGGTCCAGCGTGAAATCCCCATCATGCACTTGGGGGCAACTTCCTGATATGCATTCCCTCTCCAAAATCCTCTATGCTTCCAGCTAAAGTGCACCTGTCTTGTCATGTTATCCATCCTCTTCCTAAATCCCCCTCCATCCCACCTATCTTCCGCATCCTACCATCATATCCTATTTATCTCCATCCCTCCATCCTTCTTGTGATCTTGATCAAAATAGGGGCACCTATCTATACATGCTTTGGCCACCTCTTGGTATACATTCCCTTCATCCATGCTCTGTTGTATTCCTTGGTCACCCATCCTATCCTCCTCTAGTTATCTCCTTTTCCCATCCACTTGTCTTCCATCCCTCATGCCTCATCATATATGACATATCTAGAGTGGGGGCATTTGCTTCCTTTGTGACATAGTCCTTGGAGACATCATCTATCATAACATCCCTTCATCTCCCTATCCATCTATCACAGCATCCCTTCCATCTCCCCATCCTTATCTTCGTATCCATCTATCCTAGCATCCCTTTCATCTCCCAATCCTTATATTCCTATCCATCCCAACAATCCCTCCCACCCCCCATCCCTATATCTCTATCCATTCTTTCATTCTCTATCCTCATCCCCTCTCATAATCCCTTGTCATTGGTATCTAGCTATAGGCCTCCCTCCATGCAACCCAATGTCATTTATCTAAGCGTCGTCCCTCCTGCTTCTCTTGCACATCTTTCCAATCCCCTATCACTTTTCATCACTCATCTATCTATCATATATTTGGTCTTTGGTCGAACTACGTTGCCCCTGCGCTTTCACGTAGGCAAGGTCGGTCACTTGATCTGCCCCCGGGGATCTTTTATCATCTATCATCGGTCTTTCTTCTTTTTCCATCCTATCATCCATCGAGGTCTCCATCATGGTCCGTCGTCGGCCTCTTGTCGAACTACGTTGCCCCTGCGCTTTCACGTGGGCAAGGTCAGTCACTTGATCCGCCCCCGGGGCTCCTCTATCGTCTAGCGTCGGTCTTTCTGCTCTATCCATCCACTCCTTTATCATCTATCATCAATCTTTTCTTTTATCTCTCCAGTCCTTGTCATCCACCATTAGTCTTCATCATCCTCTTTCTACTTTTATCCATGGTCAGTCGATAGCCTTTTACCGAACTACGAGGGCTCTGCGCTTTCACGTAGGCAAGGCTAATCTTTTATCGGCCCCTGAGCCCCTAGGTCTTTAGGGTGTATCAGTCTCATGTCTTGTCTCCCTTGTGTCGTGTCGTCAAGCTATGCCCTTATCTAGCTAGTTCTTAACAAACAAGATCCACTTGTATCAACAAATCCAATCAGTTTTGAATATCCTACGTCATATCGATCTTTTAGCTTAGTATCCATCATCGGTCTCAATAGGATGCATCCTTCCTAACATATCTCATCAATCCCATCTATCCCCTTGATCCTATGGCAAAGGACATTTGAAATTGATTGCGATCTTTTGATGCTTTTGGCTTTTGTTTATCATTTGAGCTCTCTATCATCACTTGTCAAGGCCGCCATGATCCATCATATTTATGGCGTGTTTTGATTGGTCCACATAGGGGCATATTTTGATCTTTTTTATTTATATTTATGTCTTCTTGGTTGTCCCACATCGTACCCACCAAGATCCTTGTGGTCTTGTGTTACGTTGGGGCATCCTTTTGTGCTTGTGGTTATCTCAATACCTGGCCCGACCAAGGTCTTTGTGACTTTGGGGTGTTGGGATAGCCTTCTTGTCTATTGTGTTTATTTCATGCATTAGACACTATTATGCCTTGGTTCCACATACCCTGGCACTTGGTGTCTTATGCTATAGCAAAAATCAGTGCTCTGAAGATGGAAAATTGCATTAGGATTGCATTTCATTTTCCATTCTATCGTCTTGCATGTATCCCCCCATCCATTCATCCTTCATCCTTATCTCACATCTCTATCCAATTCCCATCCATCCCATTTAGCCCGAATCATCTAATCATATCCTTGGTCTTGTTCTTAGTCTTGTTACAAGCCTAGATCCAATCATCCTCATCATCATCATCATCATCATCCCATTTTATTCTTCCATATCCCTTTGGTGTTGTTTGGGATGTATCCTTCCCTCGTCAACAACACTTTCATCATCATCATCGGGAGGTACTCTTCCCTATCCTTTAGTGGTGTTTTGGGATGTATCCTTCCCTTAGCAATACCACTCATTGGTATGTATCCTTCCCTATCCTCATTGACAACATTCTATCCATCCTCAACCCCTTTTGGCTTGTACCTTGACTGGGGCAACATCATCTTCGTCTTTGCATCCATTTTTGTTTCCCAACCTCCTGTCGCCTTTTCATCCTTTCATATCCATCCCTTTGCACCCTCATCCTCACCTCCCATTTCACCATCTCATCCATTTTCAGAGCACATCCGTGTTCTCTTGAACCCGCATGTCCTCTCGAGGGGGCATCCTTATCCCTAATCTTCATCTTCACCTCCATCATATTTCTTCCTAGTCATCTGTTTGATGACTGGGGCATCCTTCTCAATCTAACCATCTCCTTCTAGGTTCTATATTTTAATATTCTTTGAAATGATGCTACTTCATAACACCATCTAAAGAGGGGAAAAATGTAGACACCCAAATTTGGACACTTAATTTATCCAAATTTATCACTTTTCATCTAAACATCCTCTTATCTGAGTTAATTAAGTAATATTACTATTATTTAATTAATATCTTTAATTCTACCAAATCCCTAAGGTATTTAATTAATAATTAAATACCTTACTATCCTTAATCCTCTTTTCATCAAATGAATTAAATAAATATACATTTATTTAATTCCTCACATGTCTTTTTCATCTAACCCTAATCCATCTCTTAATCTCTTCATTAAGGATGTGCACATGCCTAATCCTTGATTAGGATGTGTCACATCTTCCAACTTTTGCAAGTTGGCTTTTAATCGTCATTAACCCCTAATTATCCTCTAATTACTAATTAGTTAAACCTAATTAGTACCTTACTCAACTCTCCCCATCCCTCAAGGAATTTTTAATTCCTTTTTATTCACCCTAGGCTCCTCTCTTCCCCATGTGAATTTTAATTCACTTTTATTCCTCCTAGAATCCCCTTTTCCCATGCATCTTCTAGAACCTTTGACTTGTCACATCAAGTCACATGTGACCATTCCCACCTTTTAACCTTGTCTTATCCACTAGATTCTTCCAATCATTGTGAATTTAAAATTCACTTTTATTCTCCCAAAGCTTTCCCTTCCCCATGTGATCATTGAAAGGTCACATCAAAGTACTTGGAAGGTACTTGTCCTTCCTCCACATCATGTACCTCCCTTCCACATCACCTACACATCATCTCACCCTTAGCCCTCTCACATTCCACATGTCAAAATGTGAGGGCTTGTGAGTCCTCAACTCACCTTAGCCCTTCATCTTGACTTTGTTGGATAAATCACAACCATTGAATTCTCTAGAGAATTCAAGTTTCTCTATAAATACCCCCTCCTCTAAGGAATTTTGGAACACTTAGCCATTTTACAACTAAATGTTGCCATTTTGTGCACTCATCTAGCCATCAAATTTCATCTATTTGCATCTACATTCAAGCATATAGTCAAGACTTGCATTTAGCCATATCAAGAGCCATCAAGGAGCATAAAAATCAATCCAAATCAAGGGCCAACCAAGGAGTTTCAGCAGCAAGAAGGAAGGTATATCTATTTGTCTTCATTTAACACTTTCCTCTTTTCATTTACAAATTCCTTAGGCTAATCTTGAGGTGTTTCTTTATGTTTCTCCATTGCATTTTAATTGCTTAGAAAAGGTTAAATATTTTGATATCACAATAACATACTTATAAATCCTAGTCTCAAGAGAACCATGTAATATGCCAAACTCTAAATGCATATCAAGAGTAAACCATGACATCAATAACAAATATACTCTAAAACAAGAACAAACCATATCTCTAATCACATGGAGATAACCTTACCGATGATCAATCCAAGTCACTTCCAACCACTCCCACTGAAACGTGGTACCAAGTTACTCATGGCATCATGACTACCATCATCTCTAAGAAGATTACTCTGAAACATGAAGTAAAGAGTTATCACAAACAATATTAGCTGAAATAACCAATGCATCATTACTATCATCCAAGGAATCCTTTGTAGAAGAATAAAAACTCTCTTTCCTGTTCTTACAATCCTTCTTCACATGTCCTGGATTCCCATAGTTCCAACACTTTACCTTACTTTGTCCTTCTGACTTACCCTTCCCTTCCTTGTTTCCCTTAGGCTCCTTTTTCTTAGGCCTACCTTTTACAAACAAGGAATCTTGGATTTCCTCCCGAGACTTCCTCCTCATCTCCTCTGATAGGAGAGTAGGAATAATGTTGTCCATCTTTGGATCTGTACAATTACCACTAATTGCAACAATTAGATTTTCCCAAGAATTTGGTAAAGAACAAAGTAACAAAATGCACTTATCCTCATCCTCTAGCTTTACATCTACAGATGCTAACTGATTGAGAATTAAATTGAAAGCATTTAAATGTTGTGCAATAGATTCACCATCTTTCATTTTCAATGAATACAACTACCTTTTCAGATACAACTTATTGGTGAGACTCTTAGTTTGATAAATATCCCCTATTCTCTTCCATAATGTATATGTAGTGGTTTCATCAAAAACATTTAAGAGAACAACATCAGCAAGACATAACCTAATTGTTCCTCTTTCCTTCTTATCTAACTTAGCCCAATCCTCATCTAAAATAGTTGTAGGTGTCTTTGTCTCATTATTAACCACTAACCACTGATCTCTTTCCTCAAGAAGATCTTCCATTTTTAATTTCCACATTTCATAGTTAGAACCATTAAACCTTTCAATATCTAACCTTGAATTCATTGTAACAAAACTTAATTCCAAAATAAACAAATAAAAAAAACAATAAAAGCTCCCACTAAGCTAAAAAACCTCCAAACTTTAAGAGAAAAGCGTCTCAATACTCTACCCAACCTCAGCTCTAATACCAAATGTTGAAAATTGAGGTGTTTTCTTAGCTTAATACTCTGTAAAACTTTAATATTGTTGATCTAAGTAAGCTTTTTCTTTGTTACATATATTCTTTGTGGGTGATTATCTTGATTAATCCATTTTACTGTTGTAGAATGTAGACAAAAGTTGATAGAAGAGCTAGATAGGATATTAGAAAGATTACACAAGATGTACCGTGGAGAAACCCTTTCGGGAAAAAAACTCCACCAAGAATTATTCTATTAGTCAATATCTGAATTACAATAGCTTCAATTCTTGCTTGAGAATGCTTCTTCTACCTTCACCAATCTTCTTCACAACCTGCAATAAAAACTCTCATAACTCTATTCAACTTGCTTGAGATAAATAGGATTTTCTTAGCTTTGTAAACTCAACATGAGTTACAATTACAACATGCACAAGCCATATCCCTAAAAGGTATGCCTATCTCATGAGAATAGGGTTATCCTGTGAAGAAAAATGCTAAAACATGTGCTTCATCTATTTGGGTGTCCCAAACTGAAGTCACAACTCAACCTTCATTCTGTTGATAATTCCAAAGCTCTTCCTCAAAGTTGGTGCCCATAAGTAATCCTACTTAACTAAGCCTTCAAAAATATCTCAACATGCAAAAGAGGTAAATCCAAGAAAGCATCTTGGGCACCCAAGTTGGCTCCAAGTGATTTCTTGTTAATTGAAACATTTACTCAACACCATTCATTGAAGAATGGTCATCCCCTGTTAACTAGAGGTAGTCCATGTTATCTATCATACAACTCAAGTTATTAGCCATGCATTCCATGTTAACTGAAGCTAACTACATGCAACTCAAAATAAACAACATGCATGCAACATGCACTTGCATGCAACTAAAGATAATTGAACCATAACTAAACTGAACTGAACTGAACTAAATTGAACTAAATTGAATTGAACTAAACTGATTCTAAACTGAACTGAACTGAACTGAACTGAACTTCATGCATGCAAACATCAAACCCTAACTCCTATGATCTTTACATGCATTCAAAAGTGTTATCTCTTACTCTGAATAGTTAACTGAACTTAAGGTGAGTGTCACCTTACCATTTGTGCACCCGCATGTTCCTATTATTTAGGAATAACTACAAATGTCAATTTCATGATTTATTTCATCAAATATTAATCGCATCCTAATCTTAGTGTTGTTGAACACATTCCAAGAACTTAGGAGATACATGAAATAATTAATGTTTAGAATTTGCAATTAAATGGCATCCTATTTCCAACAAACTGTACAAGGTCTACAAATGCAGAATTTAGTAGAAAATAACAAGAAATGTAAGAAATTTTATTTAGTTTCTTCTCTAAAGCCTTTGACAAGCTCCTCCAATGAGTTCACCGCATATTTATACCTCAAATGATAGCTACGGATGCCTAAAACTGCTTGTACAACCACCTGACCCTTGGCATTCAATGATTTTACATTTTTTGCATTTTTACAAAATTGTCTTGACAACATTTTATCAAATTTTCAACATTTCTCCTAATAACCACATAATGACTGAAAACCACAAAAAACATTATAAAAGGGCCTCACATGGCCTTATTGAACACTATTATGACTCTATCTACCTATCTAGACTCTTTTCATCAAATTGAGCAACAAGTTGCTCTGCAATAAGATTGCAGATTTCTCCGAACAACATTAACGTCCTCTTCTTTTAACTGTGATAGATTGTTTTTTTTTTAATTCCTTTTCTAAGTGGTTAATTATTGTATTTCAATATCGACATTTGAAGGTGAAGAACATCAAACATATACAATGCAATATCATAGGTACACTTAACAAGGTGTAAACAAGCAAGAACTTTTGAGTAGATAAAGGTCATGAATATTGAACCAAAAGTAGGAAACTCACCACAACATTTAAGTAAACCTATGGTGAAAACTCTCTTTTCCATTATCAATTTTATTCCCAATTTCATCCATGAAGAACTTCGTCAACTTGTAGATCTTGCTGTTAGCCATAACTTTGATCCATGATTTCCATTTCTTTCATCAATGAATTCCATATCTTTGATCCATGAAGAACTTCATCAACCTGTGCATCCATGAATTCTATATCTTTGATTGGCTATTTCGAGCATGATGACCTTCATCAAGAACAAGGAGGTCTAGGTTGTGTAAAAGTAGGATTCCAACATGCTTTGCCTCTTTAGGAAGGCTTAGATTTGTGTCACAAGTTAGGTATAGAAAAAGATTGTGGCCAATAAGAAGCACACTTTTACTTCCATGCCAGTCAAGAAGCATCACCAAACGCGTCAAATTTTTCATTTTTTTCCCCATGATCTGGTTGCTCTTAGCAAATTTTATAATCTCATCATATTCACACTTGGAATGAACTTCATTCGCAAAGGTCATTGATCTGTTTAGCATGTAAACTAGAATGTCAATACTCCACTTCTTGAACTCTCTTTCCCAAGGGAAAAGCATGTTTTTTGAAGCAATAATCAAAGGCCTGCTTAAGCCCTTACAAAAATATTATAAGCAGGCCTTGATTATTGCTCCAAAAAACATGCTTTTCCCTTGGGAAAGAGAGTTCAAGAAGTGGAGTATTACATGCTAAATAGATCAATGACCTTTGCGAATGAAATTCATTCCAACTGTGAATATGAAGAAATTATCAAATTGGATAAGAGCAACCAGATCATGGTAAAAATATTGAAAAATTTGAGGCATTTGGTGATGCTTTGTGAGTGGCATAGAAGAAAAAGTGTATTGGCTACAATCTTTTTTTATACCTAACTTGTGAGACAAAATTAGCATTTGTGAAGAGGCTAAGCATATTGGAAACTTTCTTTTACAGAGCCTTGGCCTCCTCATTCTTGATCAAGGTCATCAAACTCAAAATAGCTGATCAAAGAAATGGAATTCATGAAAAAAAGGTTAATTGAAAACTGCACATTATAGTGTGAAGAACTCTTTTCCACAATAACTTGAAAATGATTTTCACCACATGTTATTTGGTAAGGCCCAATTTTGTCAATTGTTGCTTGGGTAATAAAAAACTGAAAGCTATCCTCGACGCCTGCTCAAGTTATGGCTAACAATAGGATCTACACGTTGAGAAAATTTCATGGACGAAATTGGGAATAAGATTGATAATGGAAAAGAGAGTGTTGAGCATAGGTTTACTTAAATGTTGTGGTGACTGTCATACTATTAGTTCAATGTTCATGACCTTTATCTACTAAAAAGTTCTTGCTCATTCATACCTTGTTAATTGAACCTGTGATATTGCATTGCATATGTCTGATGTTCTTCACCTTGAAATTTCCATACTGAAATACAATAATAAACAGTAATAAAGTAATTATAGTAATAAAAAATACTTCCAATAAACACTAATCAAGAGTAATACAAAATACTTTACAACACCCTGTGTTTTACAACTGTTAGTGGGTTGTTGTTTTTACAACATTGTGTGTTTCAAAATCTGTAGTTTAACAAAATAGTAGTCAAGAATTAAACAGTAATAAATAGTAGTAAAGAGTGATAAAAAATACAGTAATAAACACTAATAAACAACAATACAAATTCTCATTCATTCAACTATACTGTTTCAAAAGACTAATGGAAAATCAAATTCAAAGTTTTAGTTTCCATTTCTCATTTAACAAGTCTTTCAACATCCTAATCAGATTCACTCTTTACATTTTCTATCTTTACTTTTTTTCCATCATTGGAATGGTAGGGGCATCGTATGTGAAGCCACTAAATAACCCTTTCGTCATTTGACGAAACTGGTGTGGGGCGGTCAAGTAGTGGGCGTAGGGAAAGATACATCTCCCATATGTCCTCTTCTATAATGTGTGGTTTAACAACGTGACCATGCAATTGCATTGCTTGGTCAAAAAAATGATCACCCTGATGTTGTATGGAACTACTAAATGTTTGTTGTAGACACCTCATATCTGAGGATGATTGAGGCAATGAATGTGGGAAGATTCCACCAATGAGGTAGACACCCTAATCAACATCATATCTTTCCA
Organism: Sequoia sempervirens; assembly: GCA_007258455.2. NCBI lineage: Eukaryota > Viridiplantae > Streptophyta > Pinopsida > Cupressales > Cupressaceae > Sequoia > Sequoia sempervirens. Next base: position 70,259 of record VDFB02262868.1, read on the forward strand.
ATGCTTCCTGAAGCTGAATGTGATTGACCACATGACTCCAAACATACTTTGCACACAAAATCTAAAGTTGAATACGGTTTTTCAGCAGGTCCATGCAGTTTGACAGGAAACTGCATGCCACATCAACCTCAGAATATGGGAGTACAGGTTCGATGGGCTCAAGAAATATGTCGATCTTGCGAATGGCATCCTCCACCGTACGACAATTGAATTTGAAGGCACGATGCAACCTCTCTGTACTCAAGGGACTACCATTGTCTTCCTCATTGTCGTGAGGAAGTTGCCCAATGTGAATTCTTGAGTTCAACATTTTTGGTTGTTCTGTCAAAAAATAAGGGAAAAAAAGTTAGTAACCAATAACACTGCAAGCATCTAGAAAAAAAACTGATATAATTTACTTCCAACTACTAATTCATCGACTACTTCACAACAGAAATAAACATTGCAAAGCATTTATGAAAAGAAAAGTTCTTAGTTAGATGAATACTGTTTGTAACACTACATATTGGAAAACACAGGGTGTTACAAAAAACTGCAACCCACTAACTCTTGAAATGTATTCCTTTCTCGACTATGATATACTTTTGAAACTCATCCATTAACACAAAAACTTCATTACCACATGTTTGTCCCTTTATCATTTGAAAGTATTCAATACATTCAAAACTCTATCCCTCAGCAGGTTGGAAAACACAATGTGGGATGTCAAATTGCATTGAATATTTGCACATTGGAAAACACAGTGTGAGATATCAGTACATGCTTTTATGAATCTCCCACTTGAAAAAGGACATGTACATACATGAGTAATGAGAGTAATGATTATCCCTTTGAAAAAATCCAAGCCCATACCATTTCCTCCTATGCCATTTGTATTTCCTAGTGCATGAGTTTGTAGCAATTCAGATGCTACAAAGGGGACATTTTTCAGTGAAGTGCTCTTCCTATGGTATGTGCTTGGATTTTTTTTAAAGGGATAATTGTTACTTCATGTATGTACATGTCCTATTTCAAGTGGGAAATTCATAAAAGTATGTACTAACATCCCAAATTGTGTTTTCCAACCTGCAAATATTCAGTGCATTTTGATTTACCATCATATTACGATTTTGAAACCCACATTTTAGTCCACCGAAGAGTTGAAATAAAATTTTTTAGGTGAGTTTCATGAAATTCTCAATGTGTAAAAAACATGAGTTTCATTGCAACCATACTGTCTCTGTATATTGGCAAGTTGGAAAAAACTGCGTGATATACAACGTACAACCCACTATGTTTTCAATAGGGTTAAAATGTATAAAGTCTATTATTGCCTTCCAACCCTACATACAATGTTGGGTGTCGACTCAAAGCTGAGCTCTTTTCATTTTGTTTGGGTAAAGTTTTTATTATCTCATATCTATAACTTAATCCATGTTGGCATTGTGGTTAGTTATTGTCAAGCTCTATTCATATGATTACAATTGTTCATTTGCATTGTGTCAAGTGTTAGTTGTTCCTGTCATGGTTCAACTTTCTTTATCATTTGGAAACACAAGTTATACTTTCAAATATCTTTATGATATACTATTATGTCAGGACAACAGGTGTTTTTTCAAGGAAGCATTGATTAAAATTTGTTAAAAACATTTCAGTTTTGTAACTGTTACCTCTAAAGGGACATTTAGAGTTTAAAAAGTTACTTTTCAGTTTGAAAACATACTCCAGTTTAGTAATCCATAAAATTATATATATATATATATGTATATATATCCTTCCATGTACTCTTTCGAAAAGATGGTGAGCAGAAAAGAAGTATTATTCTTAGTTTAGAAATGGAATTTCATTGATTCATATTTGAAAGTTATTTGGATAGCACATTCAGTGCTTTGTGAAAATAATCGATTATGTTGTACTTAAACTTATGCATCTGAATCTTGAGTGATGCGAGATCAAAAGATGTTGTAAGAGAAACATAAGTGATACTCTATGTATCATTAAACATTCATTGAAAATGCTGATATATAGCCAACGAAGCATTGTAAACAAGTTATGAGAGTAAGCCAATGAGGCAAATTTTCAATGGTTTTTCTACCCCAAGAGGGTTTTCCACACAAGACAAATAGGATGTTATAGTCTCATTCATGTTTTATGGTTGTGAAGGTTTTTGAATTTCTTTAATATTACTTATCTCAGTCTAATGATTGCATTCAATTCATGAATATGTTAATCATTAAAATATAAAGAGCATATATTGCTCAAATTCATTAAAGGAAAAAATTTATCTAAGACACTGACTAACATTGTACTTTTGTATTAATGAAGTTTGTGAAGTTGGTTTTAAATGAATTTCCTTTTGTTATCATATTTGTTTTGTTATTTTTGTCTAATTTATTAATTATACTAATATTTTAATGAGTATGTGCTACAATGACAATCCATATTATAGCAGCTGCAATATCGATTGTCATGGCATTCCATCACCATGAGGCCAAATTTCTTTGAGGCATTTTCTGACTAAAAGCCTTAAACAAGTTCTTTTGAACAAGCTACACATGCACTTACAAATAGTTCACTGCCTTGCTTATATGGCTAAAAGCCTAAAACAGGTTCTTTTGAACAAGCTACACACATGCTTGCAAAAAATGTATCACAACATAATAGTAAATATGGATTTTGATGGCTTCAAACACCATGCATAATAGTAAATATCCATTGTTGAAAAAAATATATCCAAGCATAATTGAAAATATGGATTTTCATTGCATTCCACCACCATCATCTTCGAATGCCATGACAAGCCATAAAAAAACAATGGAAACAGTTCATTTCCTACTCTATGCCTTGTCATGGAATTCCAATCACCATGGTGTTGCAATGCCATGACAATCCATATTTACTATTATGCTTTCGTACTAAACACCAGATCTTTTCCAACAAGCATATACATGCACAATAGGATTCCAAGTTGGAAAACACAGTGTGAGGTGACTATATGTTTATTAAAACATAGTGGGAACCCATACATAAGCAATCATACACATAAACAGTTCATTGCCTTGTCTATGGCTTGTCATGTCATTCCAATCACCATGGTGTTGCAATGCCATAACAATCCATATTTACTATCATGCTTTCATAGTAAACACCCGATGTTTTCCAACAAGCATATACATGCACAATATGAATGGAAGTTGGAAAACACAGTGTGAGGTTAGTTTATGTCTCCCAAAACATAGTGGCAACCCATAGATAAGCAATCATACACAAAAATAGCTCATTGCCTTGTCTACGTAAATCAACCTTTATATAGTATTGTCCACCTTATCTTGAAGAGTATGCAATCAGCCAATCAAGTTGACTAAGATCCATTCATGGCATCTATCATTGTCCTAATGCAATGCAGATCCATCATAAATTGAAAAATTTACAGTGTACAAAGTAGCAAATTTGACCTCCTAGGACCTGAAATAATACCCTTATGATACTAGTCACAAAAAAAATCCATTAACTTTGTGCTATGCCTTAGGTTGGAGATGTCATACACTAAGCCTCCATGATTCTTGTTTGAAACTACAAGTTGGCTTAGATTGAACTTGCTTGGATAATTCTTCATTGTATTGAGGTATGTTTGAACAAATCCTATTATCAATGCTTCAACGACATACATAATACTATGAACCACGTGGCTGATCAATTGGATATCAAAGTCGATACGAGAACCTACGCAGTTGAACGCTTCAATTGGTTATCGTTCAATTGGGATTGTTTTAGTTTACAATTTTCTCTTGCTTCAGTCCCATTTGGTATGTGATAGATTTATTGTTCTTTTTATTTTCATTTTTCCCTTCTTTGGAGGACTAATATGTATCTTACTTAGTTGGTTGCTATTTAGTTGTACTAGTTATGGATATTATTTGAGAATAGCAATGGTTCTCTGTATTTTTCTCAACAGCTTCAATTTAGTAAAAAAAAGAAAAAACTGTGCTATGCACTTGTTCAAATAGACAACTTTCGCCAACAAAAATTATGTAACTTTAGAATCAAACATACATAATTAAAAAATGCAGTAATATGTATTATGACAATTCTACAAAATAAATCCATTAAGTCAGTACTACAACCCAAACCTGATATCAATTTGACCTTCCATCACACAATTTTATAACAAGTTATGTCCTCAATCATAACCACAATTATACTTTGCATCGCTGTTGTACCGTCCATATCACAAGAAACTCATTTCTATGCCAAAAGATAAAACAAGGTTATCATATATGACAAAGACAAATGGAACTTATTGTTTAGGGATTTCTTCTCGTAGGCTGTGGAAACCTACTTTTACTGGCATGTAAAACAAGGCCATAATTGGGAATCAGTAGCATGTAGCAATATATAATAGTCAATATTTATTCTAGTGTATCCCTCGCACATGGACATATTGGATATGTGTATTAAGTTAAGGATTAGAAATACCTGTAGATTAACCTAGTTTCAGCTTAGCATGCCTTTAAAATCAAACTCCATATTGATACAACAAAGCAAGTATATTATAAGCTTTGATGTCAAACTTGCATATTTGTATTCCTGATTTACAAATTTCTTCTAGCAGTTGAAACATGAAATATGCCACAAATGGTGTGTTGCTTGGAAAAGAGAGGGAAGAAAATTATTTAAATTAGTTAATAAATGCACCTGAGACTAGTTCCTGTGATCATTTTGCATACATGGCACAAAGAGGAAATAAAAATATCAAGGAAAAACAATGTAAACTAACCCCATAAAACAACTGATTTATTTCAAAAGACTAATCATTTCATTCTAATGCAAGAAATGAATCGCAATACTGAAGACAATCTTTGAATTTTACCTAGGAGGATATGGGTTGCTTCCCAATCCTCAGCCCATAAAGTTCCAGAGTTATCACATATATCTAATACTAATACTAATCTTGTCATTCTAATGCAAGCAATAAAACAAACAATGAAAATGGTCTCTCAATCTTACCTGATCACTATGGGTTACCTTGTAGTCTGCAACCCCCAAAAAAGAATAAAAATGCAATAAAACAAAAACATTTAAGTGCACAACAAAGAATACACTTGTAACAATGATTATGGTATGATGCAGGAAGCTTACGCAACACAATGTGTAATGGATTCTCGTTGTTAGCTCTAATGAAACCATAGACCATAAAATATCTACAACACTCTAAAGTAAATGGTAAAATACATATGAGATAATGGATAGTGTGATTGCAAGTTGGAAAACACAATGTGAGGTGAGTATATGTCTGCCAAAACACAATGGCATGCCCTCTATAAGCAATCATACATAGAAACAGTTCACAAGCAATCCCATTCCAATCACCATGGTGTTCGAATGCAATGACACTCCATATCTACTAATATGCTTTGATAAAAAACACACAATGTTTTCCAACAACCATTTACACGCATAGTGATTGGAAGTTGGAAAACACAGTGTGAGGTGAGTATATGTCTCCCAAAACACAATGGCATGTCATAGATAAGCAATCATACATACAAATAGTTCATTTCCTTGTCTATGGCTTGTCATGTCATCCCAATCACCATGGTGTTGCAACACCATCACAATCCAAATCTACTATTATGCTTTCATAGTAAATAGACGATGTTTTCCAACAACCATATACATGCATAGTGTGATTGCAAATTGGAAAACACAGTGTGAGATGAGTATATGTCTGCCAAAACACAATGGCAAGCCATACATAAATAATCATACTTACAAACAGTTCATTGCCTTGTTTATGGCTTCACCACATTTCTTTGAGGCAATTTTCAAACTGTTCACTACCTTGTCTCTGTTATTGCTTACTATTATGCTTACTAATATGCTTTCATAGACAAGGCAGTGAACTATTTGAAAAAATGCCTCAAACAAATGTGGCCTCTTGGAATGCCATGACAAACAAATACAATTTAAAGCTGCAATTATCACTCCAATATGAATGAAATGGAAAACCCTCGTGGGTGTTTATAAAACACTACCTTTCATTACATTCCTAAGGTCTAAATAACAAAAACTTGTAAAGACATTCATTTTGTTTTCTAAAATTCTAAGATGCAAAACACTAGGTTTTACAAAACCCTAAACCCACTTAAAATTTGAAAATAATTTACAAACAAAAACCCTCATTACATTTTAAACCCCTTTACAACTAACAATGCAAATCATTACAAACCCCTCAACTCACTTTTTGCAATCTCCCCTTGCTTTGCAACCTTCCACATTTCATTACATTCCCATTGTTTTAACAAGAACACATCAACCAATACAAAAACACATAAAACAATACATAAAAACCTTCAACATAGCATATAGTCAGTTAGAAACACCTCACTTCAACTCGCTTGGTCCTCTCCCCTACTTGCGGTGCGCCCTTGCTCTCCAACGTTTCAATTTCAACTTGCAAAATGAAAATACCCAAAGCATAGAGGGTTTTCCAAGTGAACAGTGCGCAACAATTTAAACCACATCACACACCGCCCTTCATACTTCCCACGCTAACAGTTACCTTCTCGCACAAGGCAAAAAACTGACAGCGTATAAAACAACGTATAAAATGACGGTGTATTACCCGCAATGGGATACCTCCTCGCTTTCTGTGCCCTTTCATTCGGTTGCCAGTTGCCATTTCCGTCACTTCTATCATCCGTTTGACGAGCCCCGCACTACGCCGTCTCTTCATGTTATGTATGGTGCCATGTATGTCGTTATGTATGTTTTTCATGCATTTTTGTATGTACATAGGTGAATTTTGTCTAGGAGTTAGCGAGCTCCATATATTCTTCACATGGCCAGCTATATATTTTTGAAATTGAACCTCAACATCGCGACAAAAAAATCTAAATTTTTGTTTAATTGTTTGACCATCGACACATCCATTCGTTGATAATTCGTTAAGAACAAAATTATGCTGTTAAACTGAGCAATTGATCACTAAATTTAGAACAAATCTAATTTATTTAATTCAAACAGTTCTATTGTACAGGCAACGTGCGCTATTTTTTCGCCATTTAAGGTTTTTGGGTAATAATATGAACAATTTAAAAAAAATAGTTGAATAATATTAAACAAATAAATAAATAATATTGAATAAATGTGAGCAATTTTGGATTTATTTGTTCTCATTAGTTTTTACATGCTTCACGTTATTCAAGATTTAGCGAGGCATGACTGGATTTAGCGACTCTCTTGATCTGTAACGCTAAATTAGCCGAATCAACGATTAAAAATTATTAAATAATGAACAAATCTTTGTTTAGTTGTTCACATTATTCCACAAGAAGTGAATTCTGACAGCTTAGATTTTTTAACACGCTTCACACTATGCAAGATTTTGGATTTAGCGAATTTCTTGATCTATGTCGCTAAATTAGCGGAATCAATGATGGACGTGTATGACTTGGTCTCTCCATATGCCCATTTAAACATGTGATAGATGACGTGGCAGATGCAATGATTGGGTGACGTATGATTGGCGAGGAAAACGAAGGTGATAACAAATAAACAAAAACAAAAAGAGTTGGCATTTGGTAGCATTAATAATGTATTTTTAATGTGTCCGCTTATTGCTTATTGGTAGATGTTAGTGTTCTGTTTTTTATTAAAAAATAAATGTTTTAATCCAATTAAAAAAGATGATAGATGTGTATGACTCGGGATCCATGATGGAGGCTCTCGCGAATGTGGCCACTTAAACAATGTCATAGATGACGTGGTAGATATAGGAAGTGGGGGACAGATGACATGGCAACAATTAAACAGAAATTTAAGGGTTTTTTTGAGAGATATTAAGGTTCAATTCTCGAAATATATAACTGTCCCATGTGAAGCATATGTTATATTTAACTTTTTATTATTATTGATTTTTAATACTCCCAAATGTCAATTTTTTTATTAAAAAATAAAAATAAAACAATACAAAGAAGCAGTCAGGTAAAGAACTGCCATAATTCTTCTATACAAGAAAGGGATTCAACATGTGTGCTCACAATGTATTTATCCATTAATTTGTACATTTTTAAAGGGTACAAATGTTGTCATGATTTTTAAATGGTATGGGAAGTAATTTGAATTTTTATATTGAAGTAATAGAACAGTTTTTTAATTGTTTCAATGAGTGAATGAGTAATTGTGATTTTTTTAGTTTTTGTATTGTTACATATATACTATCTTTTCTGTATATATAATGGTGATATAAAGGTGAAACATTATTCACGTCATTCTAAGAGGCAATTCATAATATCCACTTTGAATTATTGAAATTCATAATTAGCAAAGTTCAAATTTTCTTTTATATTCATTTAGAATTATTTTTTTTTCTACCAATCTTTATGTATTTTATTATCTCCTATTTCATCTTTATTTTTAGTAACTTTTAACAAATCCATTTTGGATGTACATCCCACTTCATTTAATTATCATCTAAGTCAAATCATTAAACCATTACAAAGACAAAATAAATTCTATTACAACACTTATTTTATTTTAGAATTATTTACTTAAGAGTTATTAGGCCGTAACTATAGTACAGAGGAGAATGTGAGTGTGTAACAAAAACAAATTAAAATATATTAAAGTGCTGACATGTATTAAATTAATAATGAAAAATGCATAAATTTGTGCCAACCAAAAAAATGGAGAGAAAAAAAAAAAATTGAATTGAGAAAAAAACTAAGAAGCAAAGGTACAATAATAATTTTAGGAAAAAATTAGCAAACAATCTAAGTTTGTATATTTTAATACTTTTAAAATAATTCTTATAAAAAATATTTTTATTATTAAAAAAGAGTAAATCTAAAATGTAATTAATAAATGAAATCTTACTTTCTATGGATTTGATAGAAAAAGGTTTCCATATGTTTTGTTTTTAATAGTTTTTAAGACAATTTTTAATTAAGAGTATTAAATTATATATTATATATTATAAAAAAAAAAGATTTGTCAATTAATTTGTATTCATTTTGTGATATTATTTTTTTATGAAATTATTGTATAATAACACTGTATAGGCGCTTCCTAATATCTCTACTGTCTTTTAGATAGATGTACTTAAGATATCTATACTAGTTTTATTTACTAAAGAGTTTTAATTTTTGTAAATATATGTAGGCTCTTTAATAGTTGTGTATGACTTCTAACTAAAGCAAACAAATTATGACAACCTCAACTCTTTGAAATCTTCATTCTAAAAAATAAATTAAATCAATTTTTTAGATCAAAAGTTATGACCTCTAAAAATTATGTCCAACATTACAAATGACTTATGACATGGGATTATCTCATAGACCTATTTATATCAAACACATCTAATTTAAATCTATAAAATATTTATAATAAATACCACTACACTATAATCCTACTTTAAAAAAAAAAAAACACCTAATTTATATCTTAAACAAAACTGATAATATCTCATACTCATTTATATAAGGAACATAAAAAAATGTACCCAACCCCTAACGTTGTGTAGACACCCTTCCCCCAGGAAAATCTATGTACGATATCCTCAAGTCGCTTTTCTATCTTTAGAATTAGAAAAAGACAAGAAACATCTTCACATTCGCTTAGGTTTTGACCCCGTGTCGATAATCCCCGACCCTTTCAACACGCCTTTTTCGAACAAATCGTCCACGAAACTTCTACGCGCTTGCATTGCGATTTCCCAAATTTTTAGCTATATAAAGCGCTAATTTTCTTGCTACAGGCGATATGTTTGTTTCTGAAAGCTTTAATCTGCAATTAGCGTTATAATTATTTTGCCCTTTAATAGTCTGTAAATTGGGGGAAAAACAGGAACGGAGGATGGCAACATTAGCAGTGCCTATGATGGCGCCCGCAACAGCTGCAGCTGCGGCCATAGGAGCTTACTGCCGCTTCCATTTCCCTGTAAGACCAAAACCTTGTTATTGGTTTTATTATTTTCTTTTTCACTTTGGTTTTTTTCCTGTTTTCTGACGGAATTGTGCTTCTGGTTTGCAGGGTTTTGAAATTCGACAACGGTACAAGGGAGAAGTAAAGGAATCGGGCGCAGACGAAAAGAGGGCTTCAAAAAAGAGCAGCGGAGGGCTAGTTTTTGCTCCGGAATTTGACGGTTTACATTGTTATGAAAATTTAATTTCTGGTTGAATGAATTTTTAATCTTTCTCCATGAGGAGGGCTTTGATTCATTCATTAATAATTCTTTTTCCAGCAATTCTTCGGTTGCTTGTACATCAGACTATTTAATTCAACCATTGACCTGTAACAAGTATTTTGGAATCAATATTTATTGATATTTTGCCCTCCATTTGATTTACGTTGTTAAGCTCCCCTGTTTCAATTGTTCTGTTCCTAAGTTTAATTACATTGAAAATTAATTTGAGTATCATCTGAGAAATGGCGTAAGAGGACAGCGAATGCACGAAATATAATCGTAATCTGTTACTGTGGAAATAAAGCATAATAACCCTCGGTTCTCCTCTGTTTGACCAAAGGGTAGGGTAACTAGCAGGTTTGAATTGTTATTTAAGGGAATAAAAAAATTCTGAATAAATATATGTCATCAATTAAATTGATAAATTGAAATGTCACTTAAAAATAAATACAATAGGTAGGTATTTGGTTTCGAGAATAATGGTAGAAATTAATGTTGATATCACATAAAATTTAGTTGTTCAAGTATAATAATGAACTTTCTTAAATGATTTGAGTTTTGAATAGTCCGTGAAATCTTTATGGATTAGATACAAGCTTTTTGGGATCTAAACTAAATGCCATATGAATATTCTACCATGTAGAATCAAATAGTAACAATATCTCATGAAAATGATTTGACTATAAATAATAGTAACGTTTTCTTTGTCTTAACATTTTTTTTTGTCTCATTTTGTTAGAATGATATTAACAAACATCTTGGAGAAAATTACTAGATTGCTAGGATCAAGTTCTCCTAGGTGAACTCCATGTTAGATTGGCTTAATGACAATGAGAAAATGATTTAAGATAGCATACACAAACTTATAAATGACCTATATAATTTTGATAAAGACATGTTCATTTTATAAGGTTTAAAGTGAAATTTTCCTTCATATGAAATAATTGTACATAAAATTACTAGATTGCTAGGATCAAGTTCTCCTAGGTGAACTCCATGTTAGATTGGCTTAATGACAATGAGAAAATGATTTAAGATAGCATACACAAACTTATAAATGACCTATATAATTTTGATAAAGACATGTTCATTTTATAAGGTTTAAAGTGAAATTTTCCTTCATATGAAATAATTGTACATTGCATCTCTTTAAAATACCAAAACATAAGTGTAGCAAGTAAGTTCATAATGGTTAGTGAAAAGTGGTGGAAAAGCTAGAATTTAAATTTAAACATTCAAATTTCAAGGTCAATCCTACAACACTTGGAATTTGATCCTAAGACACTTGGGACAGACCTAGAATAGGGAAGTGATAGTTTCGAGGCATGGATCAAATGTATGGAAATATGTACAAATATGGGTGCAATGAATGACTAATAATGGAAAATGTGGAAGTGAGGGTAAATAGGGATGACATAAGGTCAAATATATACAAGGATGGAGCGAATAGAGAAATGTATCGAGTTATGAGCCAAGATTAGCACAAGATTTTTCCACTTATTTGTATGTAACTCTATTAAGTTATTCCATCAAAATTAACCCCAAACTAAATGACAATTGACATAAGTGTGCTACTTAGCAGGGTAACTTTCACCATTATAGTTATATATCATTGCACATATATATGTAAAACACCATTCAAAACATAAGAATTTTGGTTAATGAAGACTATTTTATAATAATTCTAGTATAATACATTAATTTTATTTAATCAATATACTCAATGGTTAAAGATAATAAGATGAAAATGAAAAGAATAAGTAATATAATATTTAAGATTTTAGTAAGAAATGGGTTCACCCACTAGATAATTTTGTAAAGTTAAATTTTGATAATGCTTCAAGAGGTAAACTTAAAATTTCAAGAGGGGGTTTTTCTCTCAAATATTCAAAAGGAAGCTTAGTGTATGGAGGTTTATTATGATTAGGGATTAAAGTAAATAATGAAGTTGAATGAGACTTGTAGTGGTTGTAGGGTTGAAGGTTGTGACTACTTATAATATAAACAATTCATCTATGAAAAGAGACTTTATGGTAGTGATTAACACCATCCAAAAGGGAAGGAGTCAAAATTGAAAATTAAGTCATTGTATAGAAGATGTGACGAGAATCATAGAAAACATGGAAAACATTAGCTATCAACATTACAAGAAAACTTTGAAACTTAGTGTAATTTTCTTGGAGTCAATCAAGCACCTATTACAACTATTCATAATAATCTTCCAAATTCTTGGGAAATTTAGATCAATATTTAAATTTTAAGCCTCCTTTTAATGCGACTATAGTATTTAAATAATTATATTGGTGAAGGTAGTTTAAGGGTAAGACTAGAGATTTTATTTTAGTATTAATATTGGTTAATAAGTGAGAAGTGGTCACATTTTGATCAATTGTTATATATGTGGAATGAAGAAGTCATACATGTGTTTATATGCTTCATATGTGGGGGGTTTAATGTGATTAATTTCCCTATCTAAGTGTATTAGTTGTGCTTTATTTGTCGTAGATCTATTTAATTTGGTGAAGAATGGTATTTGTGTGGGAATTGGGTTGTTGGTATTCCTTATCTCCATTCAAATGGTTTAAAGAATCATGTTCTTGTGAGAGATCCTAAATGAAAAAAGTAATGTCAAATAAGCATCTAGGAACAATCTTCTACTCTATAAAGTGTTGTTATGATTTATAATAGTGCTTGGTATAGAAATCCTAGGCATGAAAAGAGACAATAATCCAAATGGATTTTACATTCAAATTTGCAAAAGTATCATCAAGTGCAAAGTTTTGGTTATGGTTTTTGAATTTGTTTTTACAGTATAAGGATTTTACAATCATGGTATTGCCAACTATGGGAGAGTTAGGCTATAGTCCCATGGAGGGGCTCTAGGAACTATTTTTATGGAGTAGGGGGTCTCATAAAGCAAAATAAAAATGCTACAAGCTTAATTACAATATTTTCCTAATAAATAAGAGCCCTGACCTTTTAGTTTGTGATTTTAAGTGGGTGCGTTTGGGGTGGGCTAGAAATTTTCCCCGTAGGGTAGGATTTTTTTGCCACTTGTTAATCATTTTGAGATTTTAGATTCCTATCCATTAATTCTTTTTATCATATTATATTCTATACTATGTTGAATTGAATATACAAAATAATAAAATTCATTCAAGACTACTAACTTTTAGAAATTTTGAAGCTTAAGTTGCACTATAAAATTCATGGGACCTTTTATGCCCTACACACCCACTCCCATTTTCCCTTTGTGTTAAAATGGGTCCCCCTTTTTGGTTTTTTTGTTGCCTTTGTTTCCTTGCTTTTTTTTCTTTTCCCTTTTGGTTTTGGGTGTTTTTGTTCTCCTAGGCTCTTTTCTTGTCTTTTGCTTCTTTTCCCTTTTGGTCTCAGGAGTTTTCTTTCTCTTGGGATCTCTCCCTTTTTTTGTTGCTTTGTCGGGTTTCAAAACCCTGAACAGATCTTGGACCTCCTCTCTCAAGATGGTCCAAATCCATGATGAGTTTTTGACTCCAATTTCTTTCGTGTCTTGTCAAGTTTCAAATTCTTGAACAAATTTTGGACCCTTTCCCAAAACTCTTGAATCGATTTTGAAACTCTGATCCAATTTTTCCCCTTGTCTTGTTGGGTTTCAGATTCTTGAATGGATTTTGGACCTTTTCCTAAAAGGTCTAAATCCATTTCAAAACTTCAAAACCACTTTGTTTCTTTTTCAGGTCTTGAAACTCGAATTAGATTTTGGATTTTTTCTTGCAAGGTCTAGATACAATTTTCGTTCCCACCCTCATGTTTTTCCTTTTTTTGTGTTTCTCCTTTCTATAACCAATTGGACTTTGACACCTCAATTGGATGAGGGGCCTTTTAGGCTTTCTTCCCAAAGTTTATTTTCATCTTGAAGTCCCACCCATCTACTGCATTAATGGCCAACATGTTTGTACATGTGCATACACCTTTTAAAGATTTTCAATGCATAAATGCACTCATAATTACAATATAATTTTGGAGTTAATTACATGGCCTTTTCCAAATCCATAATTGAAGAGGGATTTAACCTTTCAACTTTCAAGAGCTAGATCAAATTCTCCTCTCACATGGTTTTTAGGTAGGGTTTCCTTCTATTTCTTGTTTTCTATTTTTCTTGCTTGGTGTTTCACTTTATTTCATGTTGTTTCTAGATATTTTTTTTGGTTTCCATTTTTGATTTTGGTGTTTTTGTTTGTTTGTGTGTTTTCTTTTGGTTTTGTGGTCTCATTTGGGACCTAGTTTTCCCCTCCCAAATCAGCCCTCGTTAGGGGGTTCATAGTATTCGAGGTTTTGAAGTAGGTTTTCCCTCCTTTTAAATCTAGATGTGTGTTGTAGCATACCCTAGTTTTTCCAAGCTTTCAGTAGCTCCTTTCCCCTTGGGATCCCTTCATAGAAATTATGTTCCCTAGTTTGTTAATGCATCCTTTTGAGTTTGAGAAACTTGGAAGGATGTGGCAGTTAAAGGACCTTGATCCAAAATCCTTTTTGAACCCTAATTCTTATGAGGTCTCCCTATAAAATGGTTTGATTCTTATATACCCTAAGTTTTCTATACATCCTTTCAGGTTCAAAAACCCTAAAATGATGAATCTTTAGAAGGGCCAAAATCTGGTATCTATCCCCAGTTCTAATCCCCACAAACCATGTATGTTTCGATTTTATCCCCAATGGGACATTTTTAGGTTAGATCAATATTCGTTTCGGGTCTTGATTCTTGACGACATTCCCTTTGCCCCTCAAAATATGATCTTGAGCATCCATAGTCATTTGGGTTTGAAAATCCCCAAGAGTATTTCCACAAGGTTCGTTAAAGATTTTAAACCCTGATTGAACCATAATAATAAAAATCCAATATGCATCTCCTAACTTGGTCTTCACATGCTAAGGTTCATTTAGAACTTTTAGTCCCGATTAGACCATTATGGATGGTTAATAAAAGGTATCGTTTGGGTTTTCAAAACCTAAAAGAACGTATTAAGACTAGAGTCTAATTTCTATTTCATACCATGATCTCTGAAAGGTTCATGTTTTTTTGAAGTTTTTATCCCTGAATGGACATTTAATGAAAGAGTCCACATCCTAAGTCCAAACCCGATCTTGATTAATGAAGGCATTGTATTGTCGAGGTTTTAAGTGTTGGCATATGGCTTCTAGTGTTGTCATTGATGGAAACCTAAGTCATTATTTTGGTCCCCAGAACAATATTTGTTCATACCGGCAGGCAGAGTAAAGGATAGAGTAATACCGGTAGAGAGAATGATGAATACGGTATCCGGTTAGTATGTCAATCTGTATGATTCACTGGATTATCATTTTGAGTTGTGGATCTTAGAGAAGGTTTTCAAGCATCCATATTATCTTATTGTTAAGTTTTGTGATGTTGCATTAATCGATGTACGAGTTAGGAGATATGACAGGATGATTTTTATGCTTATTTATTCATGAAGGATGACTTGTTGTATTTAGCGTGTCACAAATGTATAAGGAGTAATTGTTTAAATATTTTTGTGTTCGGGCATTTTTTTTGGGTCCTAGCCATGGTTTGACTGACTTATATGGGTGTGCATTAAAGAATACTCATGATCTGAGCTGACATTTGAAAAGATATTTTCTATTCTATTGAAGCTGATATATAGTGATTGAATTCTTGGTAGCGGATATAAATATGAGGTCAAAAAATTCATTTTTCATAGATGTATGTAAGCATGATTGCAAGATGGTAGTGTGTATGTGAATATAAAAAAATAAGTTGAGATGTTTTTGATTGAGTAGAAGAGGATTGTTGTCAATTAAGGCAAAGAAGAGCAGGGCAAATTGTAGAATCAGACAGAAGGTCCAGAATTTGATATATGAGCTTCACCAGAACTAAAACTAGGAATTTGTATATGCTACTTTCTCAGTTCAACTTTTTGTTGTAATCTGAATAATTTGTAAGGCAGTAAGCCTTCCTAATTTTGAGCAGTGAGCTCTAGGCAGTCTACCTGAATGCATGTGCATTCCCCTTTTTCTTCATACTTTTAATAGAGTATAAATTGTGGATTAACCTCCACCGTGGTTTTCCCCCTAACAGTGTTTCCACATAAAAATCTTGGTGTTATGTTGTTTTGATTGTTTCCTTCTTGTTCTTGCATCTTTACTTTTGTTGAAATGTTGTAAATGGTTTAAGATCTAAATTGAAATTTAAATATTGTTGAACACTAATTCACCCTCGTCTCAGTGTTCCTTGAGTCCAACATTAAGTCCTGATCAAACATTTTAGGGAAATATCCAAAGTCTATTTTTTTTATCTTGACTCCTGCCACTAATTCAAACTAAAAGAGAACACAAGGATTCTTGTGGGATTTTAAATTCCAATTGAATTAATTTTCAATTTCCTTTTGAGCCATGTTCTTGAGGAGGCAAAGATTTTAGTAAATTGATAACATCCTTCTTCCACCTCCCATTAAGATTTCAAAGAGTTCTTACATTCCTTCTTTTCTCTTCATTTTAGGTTATCTAAATGTT
The DNA here is from genome assembly GCA_007258455.2 of Sequoia sempervirens. NCBI lineage: Eukaryota > Viridiplantae > Streptophyta > Pinopsida > Cupressales > Cupressaceae > Sequoia > Sequoia sempervirens. The sequence goes on from VDFB02262868.1 coordinate 86,952, forward strand.
TGATTTAAGCAAGGATTTAGGTATAGATCCAAGGTATCCAAAGAGGGAAGAGAACATAAGAGTAAAAGGAAATATAAATTTCAAGGTGTTCCAAGTAGATCTCCAAGCTCACTTCACAAATTATGAAGATCATAGATACTAAACTTGGATATATTAATGTGGAAGAATTTAAAGAAGAGATATTTTCAACAAAAGCTTCTCCCAAGTCTCAAAAGATAGCCAGTTTAGGAATGGCTCATGTTTCTTCATTTCCAATGGTAGTGCAATGCTCAAAACTTATCCTTGTAGCAATAGCAATATATAACTCCATTCAAAGAAAGTGTTATGATCCTTGGGACACTGAGATCAGTGATCTCTCTCCCCCTATGTGTTACACCCCATCTCTTAGTTACCGAGTTACTTTTACCAGGCTGTGAGTAAATATGATGATAAATGTTTATCAGAACTTTGATATGTTTGGTAGGAGAATGAAATATTGAAGTATGTATTATGATGCTATTAATTTAGAAGGAATGATTATGTTTTATATTGATGGAAATATAATGAATGAATATATATTGCAAAGCAAATGCATAAATTCTTTGATAATACAAATAATTTATGATGCAATTGGATTTCATGTTAATGGTTAACTACCTATGTGATGTACTAAGTTGAATGTAGGAACAGGTTTGAACCTTTAGAAGAGAGGGGAAATATCACTCAGTAGAGGAGCTTGGTCTAGTAACCTTTAATTCAACCTAATTGAGCATTCACACACTCACACGCTAGTTGGTCTAGTCGAGTTAGTTTGTGAAACTGGTAGGTATCCTTTGGACATTGAATGGGAATGCTTGCAATGGTTCTGGATATGTTCTTGTTTTTTTGAATTTTCTTGATTAGGGCTATGTGATTGAGTCTTTATGTTGAGTGGAAGTTCTTTGTGTGTATATATTTATATTCTAATCAATGAAGTATATACACTTCATGTGTATACGTCGATTGATGAAAATATATGTTTATGTGCTTAAGAATGAATGCTAAAATAATTTTATATTATATATATATTAATATTGTTATGTTAAGGTAAACATATATACATATATACATATATGTTTATATAAATATATATGTATGATTAATTTAACATATGTTTTTATATATAAGTGTATACCTAGATATTAAGATATCAATATTTGTATATGTTATATATATATATTAATATATTTAAATGAGTATATAATTAAATATAAAAATATTGATATATGTATATGTAAATATAAAATCTTAAGAGGAATGAGATATTGCATAGTATCACATACTTCCAAATCCTTATAACTCATGTAAAAATTATACACATTATAGAATATATTCTCATTCATCCTCCCAAGAAGCATATGGTTTCTTTCTAATTGATTCTCCTATTATTCAAAAAGTGCTATTTCATTTTATATCTATATGATGTGATAGGAGTAGGATACTCACAAGAAAAATGTACATCATAATTTCCAAGCCAATCACTTCTACCAAAAGTCATATAATTTCTACTAACATAATCATATCTATACACATTTCTTTTTTTATTATTCTATTTGATGAATCTTCAAAAGGACACAATTATTGTTCTCTAAAAGCAATGCATGATTTATTTATATCTAAAGTACCTTATTATGAGCTTTCATAGGTAGGTTTGAATGAATTAGGACTTATAAGTGTTGTTATGATTTATAATAGTGCAAGTGGTTTAGAAACCATAGGCATGCAAAGAGACAATAATCCAAATGGATTTTATATTCAAATTTGCAAAAGTATCATCAAGTGTAAATTTTTGGTTATGGTTTTTGAAGTTTTTTTTGGTATAAGGATTTTACAATTATGGTATTGTCAATTATGGGAGAGTTAGGCTACAGTTCCATGGAGGGGTTATGGGAACTATTTTTATGGAGTAGGGGGTCTCATAAATAAAAATAAAAATGCTACAAGATTAATTAAAATATTTTCCTAATAAATAAGAGCCCCTATCTTTTAGTTTGTGATTTTAGGTGGGTGCATTTGGGGTGGGGCTAGAAATTTTCCTTGTTGGCTAGAATTTTTTTTCCACTTGTTAATCCTTTTGAAGTTTTAGATTCCTATCAATTAATTTTTTTATCATTTTATATTCTATACTACGTTGAATTGAATATACAAAATAATAAAATTCATTCAATACTACTAAATTTCATAAAATTTGAAACTTAAGTTGCACTATAAAATTCATGGGACATTTGATGCCCTACATACACACTCCCATTTTCCCTTTGTGTTAAAATGGGTTCCCCTTTTTGATTTTTGTGTTGCCTTTGTTTCCTTTCTTTTTTTCCTTTCCTTTGTGTTCTTTTCCCTTTTGGTCCTAGGTGTTTTTGTTCTCTCGGGCTCTTTTCTTGTCTTTTACTTATTTTCCCTTTTGGTCGTAGGATTTTTCTTTCTCTTGGGATCTCTCTCTCTTTTTGTTGCTTTGTTAGGTTTTGGAACCCTGAATGGATCTTGGACCTCTCTCAATATGGTCCAAATCCATGATGAGTTTCTAAGTCTAGTTTCTTTCGTGTTCTGTCAGGTTTTAAATTCTTGAATGAATTTTGGACCATTTCCCAAAAAAATTGAATCTGTTTTGGAACTCTGATCCAATTTTTCCCCTTGTCCTATTGGCTTTCAGATTCTCGAATAGATTTTGGACCTTTTCTCAAAAGGTTTGAATCCATTTTGAAACTTCAAACCCAATTTGCTTAGATTTGTTAGGTCTCCAAACTCGAATTAGATTTTGGAATTTTTCTTGCAAGGTTCAGATACATTTTTCATTCCTACCCCTATGTGTTTCCCTTTTTTTGTGTGTTTCTCCTTTCTAGAACCAATTGGAGTTAAACACCCCAATTGGACAAGGGACCTTTTGAGATTTTTTCCCAAATTTTGTTTTCATCTTGAAGTCCTGCCCATCTACCACATTAATGACCAACATTTTTGTACATGTGCAAACAACTTTTAAGGATTTTCAATGCACAAATGCACTCATAATTATAATATAATTTTGGAGTTAACTATGATTTGTTCCAAAGATAGAATTGAAGAGGGATTCAACCTTTCAACTTTGAGCTAGATTGAATTCTCCTCTTGCGTGGTTTCCATGTAGGGTTTCCCTCTATTTCTTATTTTCTATTTTTATTGCTTGGTGTTTCACTTTTTTTTTTGTTGGTTTCCATTTTTTATTTTGGTGTTTGTCTTTCTTTGTGTGTTCATTTTTGGTTTTATGGTCTCATTTGGGACCTATTTTTCCCCTCCTAAGTCGACCCTAGTTAAGGGTTCATAGTATTTTTGGTTTTGATGTGGGTTTTCCCTCCTGTTAAATCTGGATGTGTGCCCTAGCATACCCTAGTTTTTCCAAGCCTTCAATAGCTCCTTTCCCCATAAGATCCCTTCATAGAAATTATGTTTCCTAGTTTGTTAATGCATCCTTTTGGGTTTGAAAAACTTGGAAGGATGTGGCCTTTAATGGACCTTGATCCAAAGTCCTTTTTGAATGAGGTCTCCCTATAAAATGGTTTGATCCTTATATACCCTAAGTTTTCTATACATCCTTTTGGGTCCGAAAACCCTGAAAGGATGAATCTTTAGAAGGGCCAAAATATGGGATCTATCCCTGATTCCAATCCCCACAAACCATACATCCATTTTGATTTTATCCCCTATGGGACATTTTTAGGTTAGACCGATATTTGTTCTAGGTCTCAATTCTTGATGACATTCCCTTTGCCCCTTGAAATACGATCTTGAGCATTCATAGTCCTTTGGGTTTGAAAATCCCCAAGAGTATATCCACAAGGTTTGTTCAAGATTTTAAACCCCAATTGAACCATAATCCCCAAGAGTATATGCTTGAGAACATATTAATACTAGAGTCCAATGTTTGTTTTGTACCTTGATCTCTAAAAGGTTCATGTTTTTTCAAAGTTTTTGTCCTTGAATGGACATTTAATGAAAGAATCCAAATCCTAAGTCTAAACCCAATCTCGATTAATGAAGGCATTGTACTGTCGAGGTTTTAAGTCCCAATCAAACATTTTAGGGAAAGATCCAGAGTTTGTTGCTGACTTTGACTTGGACCACCATTGATTAAAATTTAAAAAGAACACAAGGATTCTTGTGGGATTTAAAAACTTGAAAGAATTAACTTTGAATTTCCTTTTGAGCCATGTTCTTGAGGAGGAAAATATTTTAGTAAATTGATAACATCATTCTTCCATCTCCCATTAAGATTTCAAAGAGTTCTTACATGCCTTCTTTTCTCTTCATTTTAGGTTATCTAAATGTTTGATTCAAGCGAGGATTTAGGTGCAGAGGGGGTATCCAAAGAGGGAAGAGGAGAACATAAGAGTAAGAGGACCAAAGCTGACAAACTACCTCTTACCATGAAATATAAATTTCAATGTGTTCCAAGTCTCTCCAAATTCACTTCACAAGTTAAGAAGATCAAAGATACTGAACTTGGATATATTAATATGGAATCATTTAAGGAAGAGAGATTTTCAACAAAAGCTTCTCCCAGGTCTCAAAAGATAGCCAGTTTAGAACTGGCTCATGTTTCTTCATTTCCAGTGGTAGTGCAATGCTCATAACCTATCCTTGTAGTAGTAGCAACATAAAACCCCATGCAAGTGTTATGATCTTTGGGGCATTGAGATCATTGATCTCTCTCCCCCTATGTGTTACACCCCGTCTCTTAGTTACCGAGTTACTTTTACCCTGTGAGTAAATATGATGATAAATATTTATCAAAACTTTGATATGTTTAGTAGGAGAATGAAATACTAAAGTATGTATTATGATGTTATTGTTTTTGATGGAATGATTATGTTTTATACTGATGGAAATGCAATGAATGAATATATATTGCAAAATGAATACGTTAATGCTTTGATAATACAAACAATTTATGATGCAATTGGATTTCATGTGAATGGAGAACTACCTATGTGATGTACTAAGTTGAATGTAGGAACAAGTTTGACCCTTTGAGAGAGAGGGGAAGTATCACTCAGGAGAGGAGCTTGGTCTAGTAACCTTTAATTCAGCCTAACTGAGAATTCACACACTCACACCCTAGTTGGTCTAGTTGAGAGAGTTAGTTCGTGAAACCAATAGGTAGCTTTCGGTCATTGAATGAGAATGCTTTGCAATGGTTTTGGATATGGTCTTGTTCTATGAATGTTCTTGATTAGGGTTACGTGATTGAGTCTTTATGCTGAGTGGAAGTTCTTCTTTGTGTGTTCATATTTATATGCTAATCAATGAAGTATATACACTTCATGTATATACATCGATCAATGAAAATATAAGCATATGTGCTTAAGCATAAATATTAAAATAACGTTATATATAATATATATATTAATGTATATGTATATTGTTACATTTATGTATATATGTATGATTTTTTTAACATATGTTTATATATATAAGTGTATACCTAGATAAATTAAGATATTGATATATGTGCATGTGTAAATATATATAAGCAATAGTGTATGTATGTGATTGATAAATGAATGATTATGTTTATATTTATATATATATTGATGACAATTAAATGTTATATATATATGTGTGTGTGTGTGTACGCATTAAGAGACTTTAAGCAGCGCTATATCAAGTTAATGCTGTGCATAAAATATAGTTGTGAAAGTAAGAAAAATGCATGGTATGAATGCAGCGCATGAAGGAGTATGAGCCAATGCTATAATGAGTATTGGTATCCATTTAAATGGAGAATATAATGCCTTGATCTGCTATGCCAACTATGCTAAAGATTGATGCACCATAAGATAAGATTATAATGATTAATGACAGGTTTGAATGTGTATTTAAGCCAGGTAAATAATGTTAGATATTGTGCAAGCACATGAGATAGAAATAGAGCGCACTGTCATATTAAATGAAATGGCAATGAGAACCATGAATAAGAGTAGGGCGTATATATATAGCAAACCTTATATTGTTGTTCAAACCCGAGTAAAAGGCTGGAAATGTAATCCTTTTATGCTGCACATTATAGCGTTGTTCCATATATAAATGCATTGCTAAACCTGCATATAAAGCAAATCTTAGATCAAGTCAAACTTAGATTATGTGGCACAAATGAATTAGAGGTATTGTGTATACGTTGGAAAAGTAGTAAATGTAGTTTTAAACATTTGAAGGAGTCATAGACAGCGCTATCAGATGTGGCACAATAACTAGAGATGGGGCAGTAGAAATAAAGGTAGTTTGAAACCTTCAAATAAATCTATTGTTAAGCTTTTAACACCAATGTATAGAAAGAAGAGAAAGTGAGACTAAATCAATAAATATGTGCAAAATATACAGGTCGATCTGCTATGTAGTTATGAGAACAAGGCTTGTTGTTCACTTGACTCAGTAAAAGAGTCTTGTCATTTCTTATAATAAGTCGACTCAGCTATTTAAATGGTGAGGATTGGTACGTGTTGTAAATTTATGAGTTAGCATGGTGAGTCATTGTAAGGATAGAAATGTGAAAAAAATATTAACTCGTTTGTAGCCTTCAATTGCTCATAATTTAGCATAAATAGAGGTGCCCATTCTACCAATTGCTACACTTATCATTCTAATTGTCTTGATGTTATTTTGCTATGATTTCCAAATTAGTGAGTTGAGAGCTTGTGAGTTGAGAGTTGTTTTGCTATTTCATATTTGAGATTATTGAGAGAGTTAGTGAGAAGTTAGACGAGGGAAATCAAGCTGATCATGAAGGAAGTATCAAGTGAGCTAGAGGAGTTGAGCTAGGAAGGAGGTTTAATCAATTGGAGCTTTTATACAGACATGCTACTTTCTATACCTTTATCATTTATGTTTGAAAGATTAAATAGTTTTGATTACTATATTGGAAAGGATTGGTTTTGAGTATGTTGTGATGCTTGCACATGCTTGTATGTTCCTTGGTTGTTCAATATGTTGGAGAAACCTATCGTATTGGTTATACTTAAATACATGTGTATGTAGCCTATATATGGGAGGTTGTATGAATGCATTGTACTTATACTATATGTAGTTTGACTATACTTGATTAATTACTTGTGTCTCCTAGAAAGTAGGAAGAGAGTCTTATCCCTAGAGCTAGGGTATAAACTTGATGGTTACATCAATTTTCAACAATAGGATTGATAAATGTAATATGTAATTATGTTATTTTGATTAAGGGTCTATTCCCATTCACAGAATTCAAGACGAATCACGTTTCAATAACCCAAAACCATCTTGTGAGAGGAACTATGGGTGTCGATGCACCAACTCCTTGGAAGTTGATAAAGTCCTCTAGATAATATATAAATGTAGTAAACATATGAATATTTAAGGTATTTTGAAAGAGAAGTTTTATGATTGGTTCATGTTCACTTGAACGTTACTTTACTTTGGTTGAAACCTTAGGTTAGGAATAACCTATTTGGTAGGGTTGTTTATTTGATCATTAATTGAAGCAAATGGGTTGAGAATTAGCCTATATGATCTAACTAATCATTTGATCGTTGATTATATCTTTGTTTTAAGTCATTTATTGTTGAAGAGTATACTTTTGTTTGAGGTCATTTATTGATAAGATTATAATTTTGAATAGAGTCATTTAATGTTGTAATGTTATGTTCATCCATAAGGTTAATTTGGTTATTCTTAGTTACTATATGTGCATATCATATATAATAAGAGTTGCTTTAAGATACTCAGTAGCAATCTTTTAAATACTAGTCAATGGGAAAGAATGTAACTTAGTTAGTTAAGGTGTTACGACATCACATGAGTTGTTAATAGGATATAAATGGTCAATACAAATTGAGATAGGAAGGTGGGTGAAGTATATGACGTTTGTTGATGGGTGTTTTTACACCTCTCAACACAGACAAAACACAAGTGCTTTGTCTCTCTTGAAAGATAATTCCCTACAAATAAGTTGCAGAAAATATCTCAAGGTCTCTCAGGTGTCAGGTCATGACTTTGCAAAAAACACTTAGTCTTTTGATGTGATTTGCTAGTAATCAGAAGGGGGCCTTTATGGTTCGCAAAGCATGGGTTTTTTGGGTTTGTGATGAAGTTTCAAAATTCTGGGAATGGATGAACAAAGACAACAATTTTATGACAGTAGTCTGAAACTATTCTTGTTCATCAAATATGGCACTATTATGATGTTGGAAAATTATGTCTAACTCAGATTTTAAAGAAAAGTCAAAAGGTTGAAGGGGTTTAGAAATTTTACTATATTTAAGACTATGGTCAACAGTAACAATGGCTAAATTTGTAGTAGAAAGACTTCCCAATCCGAGTTTTTCTTAAACAAGGAAAGCCTACAGTGTCACAAAACTAGTGCAATCTTCTAAGGCTTTTTGCAGATTTTCAGACTGTGCATTCATCTATTAAGCATGAATAAATAGTTGAACTTGAGTGCAACATGTGAAATAGATCAGACTAACTTAAAAAAATTAATTTATCATTAATAAATTATAAAAAGTATGAGTTGGAAGTCCATCCAATACTACAATAGACAACCACCATTAAATCCATTCAAGAAACTAACAAGCTAAAATAAACATGGAGGCTGAATCACACACACATAATGAGCAAGCTGAAAGAAAACAACTAACTTCAATGCTTCCTTCTATTGCTTCAATATGCCTTTTTATAATAACTCATCTCTCCCTTTGAAAATGAGAGGATGCCTCTATTTATAGTTTTCAAAAAGTAGAATGAATGGTAAGGATTAATTTACAATGAATGACTCAGATTCATTCTAGTTTAGGGTTTTCACATCACCAAATAAGAGTACAAAATTTACAATTTATAAAAATAGACTATTTTGTCTTTTCTCTATTTTTTCCTCTAGCCTATTTTGGATTTTAGCTACTTTAACAAATGTTTGTCTTCTATAATGGGGTTTCTAGCTTCCTTTTGTAATGTATCATATTCAACAAACTTGCCAATGGTAGCTAGGAGTTTCTTTTCTTCAAAAAGGTCAGATTTAGAGATTTGGAGGGAAACCCTCTTGAATCCTTCCACCATTTGATCCTGATGCTTTATGCATGCGTCTCTCTTGCTTTGATCATTTGCTTCAACTTTGAGAAGGCTTGCACAACAAAATCCATAAAGTCTACCAACAAAGTGTCACCAACTCCTTGCTCCATCCTCCTATGGAATTCATACTTGATAGCTTCTCGGTCCAACTCTAGTGTTGGCATCTCATATCCTATCATCAGTTTTAGGAATTCATCACACTCAGCCCAGTGATCCATAATTTGCTCATGGTTGGTCTTTAATTCAATTAAGGACTTGTCTAGAACTCCTTTTCTGTACTCACAATTAAGCAACCATGCCTCAGGCAGCCAATGGTACTCTTTTGGAAAGGCCAAATCCTTTTCCCAGATCTCCTGGGAGAGCTTGAGAATTCTCTCTAGCTTGGGGTATATAATTCTATAAAGTTCAGGGAACGCTTTAAGGATCTCAATCACCCACTCAATTTATTTTGAAAGACCTGATATTCGTTATGTATCTTGGCTTAAAAATGAATGCCTTGGTCACCCATGTCGATAACTCTCTTGAACTAGTCCGAGGTGGAATTTGTCCAATTCTTCATCTTCTCCATTTTGTTAACCTCTTCTTTAGACAACAAGGTAGGTGCAGGTGATTCCATTGGAGCTTCTTCTCTAGATGTTGTCCATTGTTGTATGTAGACAATCAATTTTTCCACTTGTGCTTTCAACTCCTCTTTTGTCGACTGATCCTTATTATCTGCTGGAGGATGGTAGACACTAATCCCTGAAATTCATCAATCTTCTAGGCTCGGGAAGTGGGGCCCAGATTAATCATGGTCACTTGGTAATCCTTGCCTTGCAGAGTGTTCACATCTTTGTCACCTATCAGGGTTTCCACTTATAATATTCTAGATCCTAAGGAATCTGTTGTGATATGTGACTTGAACTTTGGATTCTTCTTTTCTCTAGTATTTACTTGTGTCTTAGCCAAGATTTTTTCTAGATGAACTTTGGGGTCTACGAGCACTAAAGCTTTCCTTTTTAGCTACTACTCTAACCATGAGGGAACTTCTGTTTGAGTGTCTAGAGATGTAGTGGTGAATTCATTACCTTCCCCCTCCCCTTTATCTTTTGAAGGTTCCTCCTTGTCACGCCAAGGAGTATCTTTATATTTTCCTCTCCTTTATTTTTCTTTTCTTGTAATACTGCCTTTCCCTTGTCAGGCTGAATAGAATCCTCATTTCTCTCACCAGAATCCTCTTCTTGTGCTACCACTTCGGTTCCTTCAAGCTCAATCTCAGTTTCTTTATTGGGCTTAACATCTCTTTCTTCTACATTCTCTTCTTTTTCTTCATCTTGTTCTCCCTCTAGAGGCATTTCTTCATGTTGCAGGCCCTCATATTGGCCAATTCCTAGAGGCTCATTGACCTTTTCTACATCAATTTATGTGTTAGTTCTCCCTTCCTCGGAATGATGTTCCTCTAAAATTACTTCTTTGTCCTTATGCTCTTCAAGATGCTCTCCCTCGGGTTCTTGATCTAAAGTTTCTACATCATAGTAAGTATCAAACTTATCTATATTTTCATCCTTAGGCATTTGTTGCCCTTCTTCATTAGAGGCCACTTTGTCCAAATCAATTATTATTCCTCTCTCAACATGCTTGAATTAGGCCTCATGATCTAAGTCCTAAAGGTTCTCAAAAATATCCACTGCTACTTCTTTGCGTTGCTCTTTGCTCAGCCTCTCCATTTCTTTAGATATTTGCAATGTAGCCTCCATTTTAGGTGGTTTAGTAGAAGGTGGAGGGAGAGGTAAGGTGGAAACAAGCTGGGCCATTAGAATTTTGACTTGAGGGTTTAGGATAACCTTAGAGAACTGAGGTGGCACATTTTGCAAATAAGAAGCAAAGCTATTGGGCAAGGTGAGGGGTGCCATGGAGATTGTGGGAAGAGAAGGTGGCATAGTGGAAATAGTTGGTAGTGGAGGCAGGAGGGAGGAAGACGATAGCAGGGAAGTGGTGGAAGAAGAGGAATCAAGCACCACCATAGGAGTACTTGAAGAAGTAGAGGTGAGGTGGATAGAGATGTCCACAATGGGTGAAGATAATACACGCATTGATTGAGGAGTAGAAGGAGATGGAGGAGTAGCAGTGAGTGATGGGAGTGCAATGGTGGTGGGTGGTGGTGAACGCGACAGGTCAACTTCTTCCTCCTCCCAAACTAGAGACCTTTCTTCTTGTATAGTAGGCATATTAGGAACAAAGGTTCCTGCTCTCTTTAGTTTCTTTGTTGGATTTTGTCCTTTAGTAGCCTTCCTGGTGTATATTTTTTTCTGTGGTTGCCACTTGGATGTATCTTTTCTCTTTCTTGATCTTGTAATGGACAGAGACTTAGGAGTCTCACCCGAAGATCCATCAACAACGCCATTTTCTATTTCACTTTCTATTTCATCTTCGAGCTCCCTGTAAGTTAGCTCTACGCCCTATTCATGTAGTTGGGCTACTTGACCATCTAGCTACTTCTTGTTCCTTTTCTCTACTGGGCAAGTAACAATATCTAAATCTATAACCTTCAGCTCAACCCAATCAATGACGGGCAACGACACACTGATTAGAGCATTATACCTCTCATTGAGAACATTATCATCTTCAACAATCTGATCGGGGAATGGGTATAAATTAATGGACTTAAAAAATTTAGCAGTCATTCTCATGTAATGTCGCCTTTGGACCTCATGGTTGTCATCGTAGTTGTAAGGAAAGCTAGATGTGGAAACAACTCTCCTAACATCAAAACCTCAGAGAAGAATGGAGATTTACTTTCTTAATTTTTCAATTACAGTTCAATTAAGATGCACTATGAAGTAAATATCAGAAACAGAGTATTTGACAATCACACATGAACACCAGATATACGTGGGAAAACCCTTATGGGAGAAAAACCCACCACACAAAGAGAAGTCACTTTGTATTATAGTAATAAAGATTACATACAAGTTTCAGACTTATCTTTTTGATGTCTGTTTTCAGCAACATTCACCATGAACAATCTTGTACAGGAACCTTCAAGTTACAATCTTTACAGATTAGATTACATTTACTGATCATACAACCACCCAACAATCCGTCAATCCAACCAACCAATCACAATCTGCAATCACAAAGTATATCCATGTCATTCCATGTATGTCGAGCTTCCTCACAGAACCGTCACAATGAACAATCTTCCAACTGTTCAGATTTGGCTTCTCTTATTGGTCCATGAGACTCCACATAGGACGGTCAAACGGTCAACAAAGCCCACATTGTATCGGCATGTCGGTGAGACACAAGAAGTGTCTCCGCGATGCCCTAAAAGCTTCATATCGATGTCGCTAAGAGTTATCATTTTCGCCAAGACGTCCTATCGAGCATTCATGTGTTACACCGAAGCACCAAGCAGTCGGCGAGACTTATCACTTTCATCAGGACATCAGAGCGAGGTCCAAAAGTCTCATCGATGTAAGTTTACCATTCGGCGAGACTATCGTTCTTCACTAGGACCTCACGCCGTGTCCCTTATGTTTCACTGAGCACCGAAAGATCGACAAGACATATCTTTCGCCAAAAGGTTTCATCAAGCTCTCTTATATCTCCCCGAAGCCAACAATAGTCGCCAAGAGATACATCCTTCGTTAATACTTTACTCCAAGGTCTTTAAGTTACACCGAGACCACCACTCGTCGCCAGGAGTCACACTGAGAGAAAACTTTAACATCGGCAAGACATTAACATTTCACCCAAACTTCATAACGAAACCTTAGTGTTACATCGATGACTCCCGAGTGTGTCCCCATCGGCATGAATTTCATCTATCGCTAGGACCTCACACTGGGATCTTTATGTTATCGCGAAGAAATCATATGTATTCCTGTCGGTGAGACATTCACTATTCACTAAGATGTCTTCCCGAGTGTTGAAGTCACTCTGAAGCCCCCGGTCGCTATGAGTCTCCTTGATGCCCGATTGAATGGCCTGTCAGCTAGAGGTCTCCATGCGGTGAGAGGTTACAACGACTGCTTCTTGTCACAGTGATAGACTCCAAAGTGAAAACGTTCGGCAAGACTTCTGCAAGGTCACAATGACCTATACAAAACATGGTGTTCCAAGCTGCTAGTCGGCCAAACATAAGAGCTATCACACTGACTTGACTTCAATGGAGGTTTCAGCCTATGATGATTGAGGCATACTTTTCCAACAGTAGTTAACCCAGAAATCTTCAATGTGTGGTCAGTGGACATACTACTTTCCAACCTACTTCTTCAATTTTGCAATAGGATCTAAGCCTCCTCTCTCTGTGTGTAGCTCTAGTTGGTATTCTACTAGTTTCTTTTCTGAATATTCCACACATGGGGTAGTAGGAAAGGAATACATTCCATGGCCAAATGTAATAGGGTATGGGACCCCAGAACAGTGTTTGTTATGCAAGAAGTTATGGGAAGTTCGCAATTACTGAGTGAGCTCTAGGAATATGATCCTATCATTGGGGTAGCGAGGAAGACGATATGGGAACCTAGAGAATACCTCAAACCTTATGTAGGTAAACTTGGGGAACTGGATGAACCAATACCTAGAACCATTTACTACCACCTTGGCACTGTGTGACATCCTTTTGTGGTAATCTCCTACTAAGGTTCAAATGGTGTGCGTGATCAAGGCATCATTGAATCTTCTATAATCTTTCTTGAAATTTGTGTATTGAAGTTGCAGGTAGCAATCATACATGAGATTCTACCCCTTCTTAGTTCCCAGTGTCCTGACATAGTCCAATCATTTGTAAGGGAACTTCACTGTTAGAAAGTATACCAGATAGGAGGTCATGTAGAACTCTGAAGTTTTCTTTACTGCCACAAATTGATTGTGTAAGTTCTCACTAATAATCTTTGCCCAATGAAACTTGGCCTCTCCTCAAAGGATCTCCTCTATGAAATAGAAAATCCACTCCTCAAAGAGTGAGGAAGTGGGGAGGCCCATTACCTTGCTCGGGAGTGTCACCAAGTCATTGGTTTCTTCTACATGAAGTCATTCTTGTATAATCTATGGGGAGCCTTGTTATCACTACCCCTCTTTTCAAGTAGCCATGTCTGGTTGATAACTCTCTTGTAGCCGGTGGGGTCTACCTTCTATACATTCAAGGAAAAATCCTTCTCAACTTCTTCCATTTTATAAAAAAGGGGAATGCCAAAATGTCTTCCCAATAGACATGGGAGTCAAGTCTACTATCACTCTCCTGTTGATGGTGATTATCCTCCTGGTTTGTGCATTATAACATTCTCGACATGCAAAGACTAGCTCCAGAGCAACTAGGGCAAGAGGAAAGCCTTCTGCCTTCACAATTCCACTCTGTTGGATTCTTGAGGCTTCCTCAATTCTGGGGTTTAGCAGGACCCTTTGTCTAAATTCATCAATAATGACATGTCCCAGATTTGTGTCAGTCACTTTTCCCCAATTGAACGTGATCTTTGAAGTGCACTCTACACCATGGAACTCATACTTCATATTAGCTTTCTCTTCTTTCCCTCTTGGAGTCTTTGCAATCTTCTTTCCTTTGCCACTCTTCTCAGTTGGTCTCTCAATGGGTTCCATAAATCTTGCACACAAAACATGCAGTAGGTGCCTTGGTAAATTGAGAGTGCAAAACATTAGTTAAATCATACCAAAGTGTCATTAGATGCACTCACACACCTGAGAAAGAACATTATATTGATCAAATTCTATCATTTCAAGCTCATTTGTGGTTTTGTAGTGTGATAGGTCGAATGTGAGCGTTATAAAACAAGCAACAAGTAAAAGAGAGTGCAAATAAACACTAAAACAACCTACACCTCAAGATTAGCCTAAGTTGGAAACAACACAAAGTAAAAGCAACACAATGAAACTCTATACCTTGCGTCGAATCGATCCTTTGGTTGGCCCTTCGATCTTCGATGTGTATGCTCCTTGGATGGAAAGATGCAAGCTAGGTGAGGATGTGAAGATGGATGCAAGTGGATGAAAACAAGAAAATGGCTAAGTGTAAGTTGAGAAACAAAATTGCAAGAGTTTGGCTAGCAAAATGATCTCCCCAAAATGAGAGAAAAGAGGGGGTATTTATAGGATTTTTGAGAATTCCTAGAAGAAATGGAGGGTCAAGATTGAGCCACCAAATATAGAGATGTAGGGCTAAGGTGAGTTGAGAACTCACAAGCCCTCACATCTTGACATGTGGCATGTGATTTAGCCCTAAAAGGTGAAGTGGACATGAGGTGGAAGGAGAAGGACATGACATGGAGAGGG
>VDFB02262869.1:0-37671 GCA_007258455.2 Sequoia sempervirens
TTTCATGATTTACTTTAGATGGATTTATCGATTCAGTAGTGTGAGCCTAAATTTTATGAGCTCAAACAATATGTAGGAATTGGTGATGATGAGGCGATGTTGGTGCAGCATTTCATTAGGGGTTTGAACACCTATATTAGTGGACGAGTTAGAGTCTTTGAACCAAAGACTATGGAGGTTGTAGTTGAGAAAGCGCATATTGTGGAGGAGAATTTGTCTTTGGCATTGGGTGGACATATATTTGTCCAAATAGGTAGTGCACCTATAGCAGGTTTTGGTCCATGAGGTGGTTAGATATTGATAGGAGGTTCCTCTAGGAACCAACAGACACCTGCTAAGGGTGGATAGCAGCAGCAGCAGCATAATCCATAGAAGAATAATAATTCACAGCCTCAGTAGGGTAATAGTTCTCAGTTAGGAAAGAACTGTAACTGGTGGCGCAATAAGCACAATCGACAAGATCAGCCAGCTCAGAGTACACAGTCTATGGTGACTAGAGGTAGCTTTTAGCAATCCAATGCACCTTCAGGTGGTAGAGGTACTGGTTGTTGTTCTTGTGGTCAGTAGGGACACATTGCTAGGCAGTGTCCTATGAGAGGTTCATCAGGATTTGGGTAGTGATCATTAGCTTCTAAGCCTATAGTTGGGGATGTAGGCCATTCTCATACAGTTTATGTTGTGGTAAATAACCTCCAAGCCGATCATCAGAATACAGTGGTCGAGACTTCAGGTCAGTTACAGGATGCTAATGTTACTATTCTTTTTTATTCTAGAGCTACTGACTAATTTATTTCACCTACTATTGTTGAATGATGTGGTCTTGTTGTAGTAAAGCAAGACGGTAAGTGGTAGGTAGAATTTTCCTCTGGGGTGAAGGTAGTGGTAGAGAACCTTGTACGTAATTGTGGACTAAGAATTGGTTCATTATCTACCTTAGTGGATCTTCATGTTACACCTCTAGGTTCATATGATATTGTTTTAGGAATGGATTTGTTAGAATCTCATCATGCTGTGATTGGCTGTCGACTTAAGACAGTAAGTTGTATTAGTGACTTAAGTACAAAAGTTGAAATCATAGGTGTTTAAAGGCCTATCTCTTTGCAGATGATTTTTTCCACACAATTGAAGAGATGTCTTTGTCAGGGTTGTCAACTATTTGCAATAGGTTTAGTTAATGATTTGGAGGTAGGGGAGAGTCAAGAGATATCTCTTGATGATCACCCTATCCTTACACAATTCGTTGATGTGTTTCTTGGTGATATACCTGGTATGCCACCGAAATGAGATATTGATTTTAGAGTTGATCTAGTTCCTAGAGTAGAGCCTATATCTCGAGCCCCATACAAAATGACTACTCAGGAACTAAAAGAGCTTCGTATCTAGTTGGAGGAACTTTTAGATAAGGTTTTAATTCATCTGAGTGTTTCACCTTGGGGAGCAACTATCATCTTCGTAAAGAAGAAGGATGGATCACTTAGATTGTGCATTGACTATCATCAATTGAACAAAGTAATGATAAATAATCGATATCCTTTACCCAGAATCGATGATTCTTTCGATCAAATCAAGGGATCTAATGTGTTCTCTAAGATTGATTTGAAATTAGGTTACCATCAGTTATGCATTGCTGAAGCAGACATTCATAAAACAACATTCTGAACTCACTATGGGCATGATGAATTCATAGTAGTACTATTTGGGTTAACGAATGTACCATCAGTATTCATGAGTTTGATGAATGATTTCTTTTGCACATACCTAGAGCATTTTTTCCTTGTGTTTCTTGATGATATTTTGATCTATATGAGAAATATGAAGGAGCATGAAGAGCATCTGAGACAGGTATTGCAGTGCTTGAGGGAGAATCGATTGTACGCAAACCTAAAGAAGTGTGACTTCTTTCAAACTGAGGTGAAATACCTTGGTCATGTGATTTCTAGAAAGGATATTGTTGTGGATCCCTCAAAGATTCAAGCTATTGTTGATTGGCCCATGCCTACCAACATAGCTAAGGTTTGTAGTTTTATGGGACTTGCTGGATACTATAGACGGTTTGTTCAGGGGTTTTTTAGGATTGGGCACCCCATTACTTCTCTTCAGAGGAAAGGGAAGAAATTTGTTTGGATAGTGCAGTGTCAGTTGGATTTTTAGAAACTTAAGGAAAAGTTGACTAATGCACCTATATTAGTTTTTCCTGATCCTGCTAAGGATTTTGTTGTTTACACTGATGCATCCTTAGAGGGTTTAGGAGCAGTACTGATGCAAGAAGGGCGTGTGATCACTTATGAGTCTAGCTAACTCAAGGATCATGAACTAAATTATCCCACACATGATTTGGAGCTTGCCGCAGTGGTTCATTCATTAGTTTAATGGAGGAATTTCTTATTGGGTCACCACTTTGAACTTCATAGTGATCACCGTAGTTTGCAATATATTTTTACATGACCTAATTTGAATGCTAGATAGAGACGGTGGATGGAGTTCTTATGTGAATATGATTTTGAGGTGAAATATGTTCAAGGAAAAGAGAACGTAGTGGCTAACGCTCTCAGTTATCGACGACATGAGATTTCTGCTATTACTCTTGAAGTAGATTTAAGGAGCCAAATTATAGCAGCAATTGCTATAGATAGATTGTATCAGGAGGTAAAGATGGGGATTGAAGTAGGTAGACCTCTAGAGGGTAGATTTACAGGGTATACTCTTGAACCAGATGGTTTATTGCGAAATTTAGACCATATTTATGTACCATATTCAAAAGGTCTTCACACGTTGACTATGACTAAGGCACATCGAGCACCTTACTCGTCTCATCTTGGTGTTAAGAAGATGCATGCAGATCTTCGATAGTTGTACTTTTGGCCCGGTATGAAACGTGATATCACTGATTTTGTATCGAGATGTCTTAAGTACCGAAGAGTTAAAGCTGAGCATCAACATCCCAAGTGTTGGATTATTACAGCCACATCTCATTCCTAAATGGAAATGGGATATTATATCAGTTGATTTCATTATTGGATTACCTATCTCGTCACATCGACATGATGTCATTATGGTTACTGTTGATAGGTTGACTAAGGTAGCACATTTTTCTCCAGTTCAATCATCTTATAATGCTTCATCTGTAGCTAGGATATTCATGGAGGATATTGTAAGGTTGCATGGAATTCCTTGTAGGATTATATCAGATACAAATCATGTATTTACATCAGCCCTATGGACTTCATTACAACATGCTCTAGGTACACAGTTGAACTTCAGTTCAACATATCATCCTGAAAATGATGGTCAAACAAAGAGATTCAATCAAATTCTTGAGGATATGCCTAGAATGTATGTAATGGACCAACAATCATGTTGGGAAGATTATCTATACTTAGTGGAATTTTCTTTTAATAATGGATATCAAAATTCTATTGGTATGCCCCCATTTCAGGCATTATATGGACGTCCATGTCGGACTCCATTGAGTTGGGATCAACTTGAGGATAGAGTGTTACTTGGACCTGAGATGCTTTGAGACATGGAGCAACAGGTTGATCATATTAGAGAACATCTGATAGCAGAACAAGATAGACAAAAGAAGTATGCCGATGTGCATATAGTAGACCACCAGTTTTCAGTTGGTGATAGAGTATTTCTTCAAGTGTGACCGCGAAAGAGTCCAATCCATTGTGGAAAAGGCTCTAAGCTTATGCCTTGATTTGTTGGGCCATTTGAGATTCTAGAGAGGATTGGTCCTATGGTGTATCAACTCACCTTACCACCCAGTTTGTCACGTATTCATGATGTCTTTCATGTGTCAATTCTCAGACCTTATCATCCTGATATTTCTCATGTACTTGATTGGAATGCATTACAGGTAGAGGATGGGAAGCTAGCTTTGGAGCCCATGTGCATTCTTCAGCACCAGAGGCTCATTCTCAGGGGTTGAGACGTTGATTAGGTGAGTATCCAATGGGATCCTAGTCATGAGGCATTTGCTACTTGGGAGGATACAACACACATGAGGGAGCTTTATCCCCATCTGTTCATAGGCTTTCAGGAGTAAGCCTGATCCTAGGGGGGAGGATGTAGTACCTCTCCATTTTTCTTATGTTTAATGGCAGTATTTTTTACTTTGATAGATCTTGATAGCTTGTTTTGATGTATTTTATCACTGACTGTAGAGCGGTGGTGGATTTTTTTATGACGAGATGATACACTATTTGGTGGTGATTATTTCTGACATGCTTTATGTTAGCATAGATGTTTACTTGAGATGTTATTGCTATATATGTTCATGGTAGATTAATTGATATTTATTTTTTCAGTTCGATGTGATATTGTATTGGTGATGAGAACGGAGTTGCATCACTCTCTTGCGAGTTCCCTGTGATTTTCGTGATTTTCTCCTCATGGTGTGTTTGAATCATGGATTATATATATGTATTCTATATATATGTTTAATTGCAGGATTGTAGGTACATGACACTGACTCCACCTAGTTTCACAAGTCTGAGCATGTCTAGGCTCAATGGTAATGTTGATTAGGAGATAGTAATGAGGTTTTTCCTATTCTAACCTCAAACCTAGTCACCGTATGTCATCAGTTTAGGTCTGGCATGTTTGGTTGTCACGTCTTTGCTTGCCTTGTTATTTGTTATGAAAGGTTTATTTTGTGAATTTAATGTTAGATAAATGTTCTTTATAATTTAGTGCTTATTTAAATTAATTTTAAATATTGTAGATAAAAGCTTTATATTTTATTTAATTAATTAAATTAGTTTATTAGTAAAATAATTTAGTCATTGTGATTAAAGTTATTTTGTTAAATAAATAAATTAATTGATTCAATTACCTTTATTGAGAGAATAGATTAAATATTGTTTAATGCTTTTGTGTGAATGAGAATTTTAAATATGTATAAAAATTAAAAAAAAATGAAATTAGCTTTTGAAATTTTAAATTCTATAAAATAGAATAATTCTTTAAAATTGTTAAAAGAAAACATCCATGAGTTTGCTAGAAGATATTTTTTTGATTTTCCATGTGTGATAGTAGAATTAAATGCAAATTCTTGTTGAGGATTTTCTTACAGAGAATATTGCAAGAATTGGTAAAGGCAAGAAGGCTCTTCACAGAAAAGAAAAGGAACAGAGAATTACTGAAAAATATTGTGATTTTTGGGGTTTTGTTTTTAAAATTTTGGAAGAAGATCTAGAATTATTTATGGTTCAGTGATTTGCATCCTTTTGAAAGTGGAGATTGGAAAAAGGGCTTTGGAAGTTGCACACAGTAGGAAAAGCTTTTCTTCAACTGTCAATTCTTCAAACTACAGAAAAATAGGTTCTATGCTATTTAGTTAGTTGTATTGTGATTTGAAAAGATTGTCTGTATAAAGATTTAATTTTGTAGAAGTTTTGTTAAATTGGTAAAATTAAAAGATTTCCTATAGAATAATATTTGATTGAAACTTTTGTACTTCTCGGTAAATTTTTATTGAAAATATTTTTGTAGAAAATTTGTTACCTCTCTGTATAAAATTTCAAAATAAAAAGCTATAGTAAAATCATAGAGCAACAAAAAAGGTTTTGTTAAACAATAGAAATTTATCAAAAGGAAACAGAAGAAATCTCAGTAGATATATAAATGAAGTTCTCTGTTAAATTTGAGGAAATAGAAACCTCTGGGAAGAACTTTGCTAAATATTATTGTAGAAAAGATTTTGAGTAATTAGATTGTGAATGAAATCTTCTTTACAGAAATTGAAACCCTCTATCAAAAATGAGAAATTGAAACCTCTGTTTTGTTTATTTAAATTTTCGTGTAGAAAATTATTTATTAAAAAAAAATTGCTCTTCCCAGCAATCTTTCTAGTTTATTGTATATATATATATATAATATGCCTTTGAAATTGTGTAGAATGTTCATAAAAAATTTTATTTAAAAATTATAATAGCGAAATTGTCGTATAGGCGAAATTCGTTAGGCATTTTTTAAGAAAAAAATACTAAAATTTTAGGTAGGCACAGGGGGTTTTGCCCCCACAGCCGACCCCCACTAGGGAGGCGGTGTGGAGGGCAACGCCTAGTGCCGCCTTCACAGGCAGCGCATGGCACTGCCATCCACAGTCGCAGCCCTGTGGGGAGGGCTGTGAAGGCAGCCCTACCCACAGCCACAGCCATGGCTACAGCAAGGGGCTACAAATCTCTTTATAAATTGTAGTTTATTTTATTTTATTTGTATTTTATTTATATTTAATTTTTATATAATATATGTCATATATAAAATATATATTGTATTTATATTTATATAATTATTAAATATTAGGAAATTAGTAATTGTATTATTGTTATTGATAAATTATTAAAATAAAATAATTAAATAAATATTTAGGTATAAATATTTAAATGATTATTTTATTATGATGAGTGCAATAAGTGTATAGATTTGGAATTTAAATTGTAATGAAATATTTTAAATAGAGTACTTAATTGAAGTTTATTATGATGAGTTATTGTGAAATTAGAAATAAATAATTGTTTTAAAATCTTCATTAATTGATAGTGAAATTATATTTAAGATGATTGATTTCAAGTATGATGTTATCGATTTAATTGGATTTAGGAAATCCGAATTATAGATCATTTTATTACTTGAATTATTTTTAAGTTGTGATCTTTCTTGTGCATGTTTTTGGGCAATTTGAATAAATTGAGTTAGAATTTTTCTAGATAAGTTTCTTTAATGTGGGGAGTTGTTATATGTTTAAAATACAATCCTTTGAGTTAACTAGGGTAGTGCACATAGTTTTATTTGGATTAGATACCTGGTTCTATGAATGGGTTGTGATGTCTATTGTTATATTATTGTTTAATTTGATATTAGTTTATGTGCACCTTGTCTACCCTTAGTTAGAAAAATTAGTTACCTTGTGTTATTATTAGGGGAGTGGCTCTTTATGAGGGCTGGCACACAAAGTGGTGCTAGGGTAACTCATGTAGAGTTGGTTAATCAGTGAAAACTAAATCAACACATTAGGTAGTCTAAAACCTTTTGTAATGCCCCGCTGCGCAAACCACAAAGGAACTAATAAAGATGCAACAATTTTATTTTTTAAAAGAACATAAGATTGTATTTAAGTATTCCAACATTACATTGTTCAAAGTTGCACAACTAATTCTCTTGGGGTAGACAAGGACAATACTACACTAGCTCGTAACAAATATAATAGATTATGCAATAATTAAACAGTTATGTAAATCCATTCATTCTCATATCATCATTTAAAATATCCATTAACAATAACCATATTAATACCATATGTACATATGACAATAAATGAAATTATAAAGACATAAAGCATATGTATTTCGACAGATATAACACAACATAATCAACTATTACAAATGATAGTTCCTGAATAAATACATGGCCTAAATATACTTTACATCAATATGATATTACAACATAATGAGCATAGATTTCTAGTTGGAGAGCTTGTGGGATCTCGTATCTTGTCATGCTTTATCCTTTCACTTGATCTTGTAATTTTATTACCCCTCATTGTGATCAAGGTGAAATTTGTAATATGTGATCATGATTATTGGATTTATCTCACTTGGGGAATGAGCATTGTAGAATTATTGTAAATTAATTGTTATTTGAAATCATGTGGTAGTTATGATTCTTAAAGTAATTAATCTTATTTGGAATGTATACGTTCATAATGCTTTAAGTAATTTAAATGTTTGGTTAATTCATGTTTCTTGTTTGGGTTTAAGTAACTCAATATCATAACCTTAGGGGATTGGTTGGCAATGGTTAGTGATCTTGCATGTTAATTGTTCCTTTAAAAAAAAGATTAGTTTGTTTGTGTAGTAATTTGCAACTTCCCCTAGGGTTGCGTGGCAAGGTGTTACACATGGTATCAGAGCCTAGGTTTAAACACTAGGTACTCTGGGATAATGTGGAACCCATTAAGCTATTAGTTGCGTAGGTTATAATCTGGGCACTATGAGCCATGGCATTGACCTAGGTGCTTTGTTCATTAGTTTATGTTTTCCTTTTGGGTTGATCTCATTTGTCTACCCAAAAGTTGTTGTGAGGTGGTGTAGGTCCAATGGTGTAGGAAGCCAATGGAAAAGATAGGATCCTTGGTGTAGTGCACAATGCACTGATATCCTTCCTAATGGAAGAATGCATTATGGACAATTGTGTAGTTTCTGAAATTGGTGTGTTGTCTGTGGTGGACAACAACCAGCTTTGTTGTTATGTCCGCCCTTGCATGTCTTCTTGTGTTTTACCTCATTGTGCAAGTGATTGCCTGATTGACCCTATGTGGTTTTGGAGTTGCTTTTGCATGTTATATTATTTTGAAATTGTGAATATGATAATAGAAAATGAATTATCATGTGGTTAGTTCATAGAGATTTGTGCATGCTCTCATATGATTGATGCATTTGTGTGAAATTGAATTATGTGATGAAGAAACCATGATTACATTCGTGCCTATGTTAGAACTATAAATATCTCTTGTCTTCTCTCTCTTCCCTTTGGGTTAACGAAGATGCCTGTCCTTGAGTGTGTGGGGTATTGAAACTCATGGTATGTTGTATCTTATGAGAAAAAGCTTATGTATTCAGGAAGGTTGTTTTAATTGATCAAACCTTGGGTAAAGGACCTAAGTCCCCAAGTTGCATTCATAATCATGGAAAATGTATAATATGAATGGAAAATCATTTTGCAGTAAGTAAAAGTTTAGAGAAAAGGGATTAGTGAAACCATTGCATGATAATGATAATTGCATAATAGGTACATCTTGTTGGTGAGGCCTATAGTCCCCAACTTTATTGTTGAGTCTTAAGAAATCATGTAGCTATTAAATTATTGTACCTGGATTCAAAATGAAAAATGTTAAATGAATGTTGAAGTGATAATATTGCATACCTTGTCTTGAGTAAACATTGTAATGATATTGTTCTATGAGTGGCCTTGTCATGAATTCTCAGTTATGTGTATTGGTGCATATGTGTTATGTATGTTAATCCCCGGATATATGCTTTGGAGATTTGGTTGGTGGTTGCTTCACCATGTTGATTTGTATAGATTGATAGTGTGCTTGGTTGTGTTGATTATAGCACGGGTTGCTGTCGTTTTATGTTGCTCGGTATGGAGTGCTTCAATTTTTGGAACCATGGAATATGTGTGATTTTATGGAGTTTGTATTAGGAGTATTTGCAAGCTTCCAGGAGTAAGCCTGACCCTAGGGGGGAGGATGTAACACCCCTCTGTTTTGGCTCTTTTGTTCGGCAGTGTTCTTCCTTGTTATGTTGTTTCTATTTTGATATGATTTTGGAACTTGGTTACTTTTGATCGCAATTGTTAAGCGATGTAAACATTATATTTTGATGTGATGTTATTTTATTATGATGTTATCTTTATGACATGTTTTGGATTAACTTAGAAGATATTTGATTTAACAATGTTTTATGTTGTTGATCATATCATTGATGTTAGAATTGTCAGTTAGTAATTGTGTATTGGTGAAGGGGATAGGATTGTATCACTCACTTGCGAGTGCTCTATGATTCTGAGATTTCCTCTTCACGGTGTGTTTGATCATATTATATATATGCATGTTGATGTACTCTTTGTTCGTAGGTTGACAGGTACATGACATCGACTCCGCCTGGTTCACAAGTTTGAGCGTGTCCATTGACCAACGGTAATCAATTGGGAGATAGTAGCTAGGTTTTATGTGCCAAGTCGTCACCTAGTCATAGTGTGTTGTCGGGTTGTTGTCGGGTTAGTTGTTTTAATTTGGTCCTTTTCACCTTGAGTATTTATTTAATTTCATATTATAGAGGTTATTAAATGGCTTGCATAGTTAAATTGATGTTTAAATGTATTTAGTTGCAATGTTGAAACGTTATTCATTTTATTGATTGATTTGATTTAATTAATAAAATTAGATTGAGTTTATTGAGTAATTAGATTAATGGTGATATAATTAATGAGATAGTTGTTTTGGCATTATTGTATATTAAGATTTGATTAAAATAAAATAAGAAATCATGTTTGGATAGTTAGAGTTAAATTAAAATAAATAAATAAAATGAAAATGTGTTTTTAATTTCACTTTTGAAAATTATTGATAAAGTAAATTCTTTGCAAAATTTGTATTCTTTTGTTTTAAAGAATTTTGAAAAATGCATGAGATTTGAATTAGAAATTAGAAATTTGTTTTAAAGTTAAAAATTGGAAATATCTCCAAATTCTTCAATAAACTTAGTGGGTTGGGATATTTTAGGGGTTTGACCAATTTGGGGAAACTCTATTTGGAGCATTTGCTATTTTCATTTTGGTTTTTAATTTTGAAATGGTGGAAGAAAAAGAGGAGCAAGGATTTCGCTTTTGTTCTTGGAAATCTTGAAGAAGGAAGGGGATTTCTTGGTGGGCTGGAAAGAGATCTAAAAGCACCATTTGAATCCTTCTATTTGTGGAGAAAAAACCAAGTTCCTCCTTCATTTTTGTTTTTCTTTTTGGAAATAAGTTTCAAATTTTCATTATGTTGGTAAATTCTTTAAAAATATTGTTTAATTGAATGCAAACCCATGAGAATTTGTTTTTAAACTGGCAATAGAATTTGTAAGGGATCAAATGATGAGTTTAAACTTCCCTGTTCATTTTGAGGAAAACCCAGAATTTTATACCATGATTTTGTGTTCAAAATCCTTCTTCTTAGTTTTCTCCTCAAGAAAATTTGCCCAATCTGTATATAAAATGGAAAAATATATAAATATATATGTATATGGGAAGTATATAAATATGCATATATTGTTTATGATTGAAAATTTAATGTTCTTTTTGTGAAGAAACTCTGTGAAATTTATAAAATAAAATAAAAATGAAAATTCTGAGTCTTGTTCTATTCTGGTTTGTATCCTGTAGCAGGGGAGGATTTGTTTTTAGTTTTAAACTAAATACAGTTTAAATTTAAAATAAAATTTATTTTTATAAGGCTGGACGCTACCCACAGCCACCCCCATCCATGGAGGCATTGGTTGTGCAACGCTCCCCATGGTTGGGGAGGAGCTACGTAGTAGCCACCACAGGGGCTACGTCCCCTGTTGGGGGCTGCGTTGCAGCCACCACAAGGGCTACGTCCCCTGTTGGGGGCTGCATTGCAGCCAAAAGGCTTTTCCTTTTTGTTTTATTATATATTTTATTTTTTATTTTGTTTAAAAATTTTAGTTTGTCTTTTTTTAATATATATTATATTATTATAATATATATATTAATTTTATATTATGTATATAATATATATTTATATATTATATGTATATTTATACAATATGATATTATTTAAATAAAATTTCTATAATTAATTATATATATAATATATATATCATGTATTTTCTCTTTAAAATAATTTGTATTATGGAATTTTAAATTTGGTTGATTTAAGAATATTTGTATATTTAAACTATAATTATATATTTAAAAGGATACATATTTATATTTGTATATATATACACATTAAGTATATATATTCTTTTATATGTATATTTAGTATATAGTTAGATTCAAATATAGATTATTTTATGATGAATATTATAATCAAATGTTTTAATTAAAAGTTGATTTTGTAATCAAACGAATTATTTAAAAGTTGATTTATTTAAAGTGGACGTTGGAAGCAAATGGCTTTATTTATAAAGATGATTTTGATTCTTATCTATGAAAGAGCAAATAGAATTAAATATTAAATTTAAATTTTTCAATGGCATCAAGTGATTTGTTTTATTTTGAGTACGAACGAATAATGCTAATTAATTAAATTGAATTCTTGTACTATACTGGAGTGCTTGGCTTGGGTTTAGGAAACCCGAACGTTAGTTTATTTAAATTGTCTGAAGTGGTTGCTAGCTATGTTTGATCATTCTCAATGTTGTGCAAATTGAGTAGATGCCTTGAAGTCTTCTAGATAGGGTTTCATTTAATTATATGGGTTGTCGTTATGATAGTCAACCTTTGGATTGTCTTGGTATTTGTGCCTCCTTGGGATTAGGAGAGGGTTATGAGGATTGTGCCTCCTTTGGAAGGAGTGGGGTTTGTATTTTGTTATCCTCTAGTGTTTGGAGTGAGTTTCCTTTGTTTGTTGCCTCCTTGGAATTGGAGAGGTCATCTTATCTAGTTTACCCATTGGATTGTGGTTTTGTATTATGTGTGTTATCGATAGGAGAGTGGCTCTTTGTGGGGGTCTGGCACACAAAGGGGCACCAGGGTAACTCACATAGGGTTTAATCAAGTGATAATTTAAAAGAATTAATGGGGAACTTTCACACTAATAAAGATAATGAATGCCTCTCATGAAGCTTGCATTTGTTAAGGCTCGAGATGAGACAAGATGCATAGTTTTGCATGAGGGTCCGGCGACCGGTAGAGGAAAGCCAAAGTAACCCAAGATGGGGGTCTGGTAGCCTAGGAAGGTTGAGCTAGGGTAACTCAAGGAAATTTATGTATGACACTCTACCTATGTCAGCAGTCAGTCAGTTATTTTGTGGAGTACAGATGATGTTCTTGATCATGGTCCTCAGGAAGCACTGTAACTTCGTGTTAAGTGATATTGTGGTTGTAGTTGTTCAGTTTAGTTTATGTTTAAGCTTGTGTCTAGTGGTAGATGGTCTTGTGTTGGATTCCTTATTACTATCTCCTAGCATGAGGGGTGAACCTTCGGGTGTCACATGGTTGGGTGGAATGTGCACCTTAATCTGTTGGGTTGTCTTCTTGTTTGTGTGGATGAGATTTCCAGTTGGAGAGCTCGTGGGATCTAGTATCTTGTCATGCTTTATCCTTTCAATTGATCTTTTAATTTTATTACCCCTCATTGTGATCAAGGTGGAATTTGTAATATGTGATCATGATTATTGGATTTATCTCATTCGGGGAATGAGCGTTGTAATCTTATTGTAAATTAATTGTTATTTGAAATCATGTGGTAGTTATGATTCTTAAAGTAATTAATCTTATTTGGAATGTATACATTCTTAATGCTCTAAGTAATTTAAATGTTTGGTTAATTCATGTTTCTTGTTTGGGTTTAAGTAACTCAGTCTCGTAACCTTAGGGGATTGGTTGGCAATGGTTAGTGATCTTGCATGTTAATTATTCCTTTTTAAAAAAAATTAGTTTGTTTGTATAGTAATTTGCAACTTCCCCTAGGGTTTGTAGGTTATGTCTAGGGAACCTTTTTACTATCTCCTAGCATAGGGGGTGGGCCTATGGGTACCACTTGGTTGGGTGGAATGTACACCTTACACTGTTGGGTCCCCAGTTCATGTTCATGGTGACGAGTGCTTCTTGGATGGAGAGCTCATGTGTGAAAATGTACTTTCTCATATTTCTCATTTGTATTAGTGAATACCTTATTCTTGTATCACTCCTTAATTGTAATCGGGGAGAAATTTTGTAATATATAATTGTACACTTTTGTATGACCTGTACCTCATTTGGAAATGAGCATTGTAAATGTTATTATAAATGCGATGCAAGAAATAATCATATTTATTATTTATATCTTTAATGATGTAATTTAATTGTTAATGAATGTATGCTCTTAAGTTTATGAGAATTAAACACATCCTATGTTAATTACTTTTGTCATTATGGGATTTACATGTAGTGCATCTTCGCGTATCTTAGGGAATGTTTGCATTACTGAAGTTCATGTTTACACTTTTTTAGAAAGAAATATTACGCTATCATAGTCATTGCAACATTCTTTAGGTTTCAACACTTAACACAATATAGGAGAATGGTGGAGCATGAGTGCGAGCAAGGGTAGGAGAAAAGGAATTTCAAAATTCAATGCAATGGGAAAGGAAACAGAGCAAGGTCAGAAAATCTACAGTCGAATCAGGACCTGGAGTTGTGTTAGAAGCAAGGTAAGGATGACCAGGATGATGTGGACTCCAGAAACAAAATATAGGTGGAACTTGGGGGAAAGGAAAAATCTAGAGATTAACCCTGCAACATCATCCACCAGTAAAAATGAGAAAGCTAAAGGGGGTGTGGGGACCACAAACAGCACTGGTGGTAATCGTAAACCCTGGACTTCTCTATTCAGGGTAAAACCTAATGGAAAATCTTCTTTCCCTCTAGTGAAAAATATTTTGTCTCCAGTAGGAGGTAAGTTTGCTATCTCTATTCCAGATCAGCTCATTGACCATAATATAGCTCTAATGGAATGAACTCTGGTAGGAAATTTTATGGGCCCTAGACCAAATATTGAAGTGGTCAAGGAGTTTGTTAAAAATAAATGGAGAACTAGTGGGAAAGTTTCAGTTGCTGCTCTTCCAAAGGGTTTTTTCGCGTTTGATTTTACTTGCACAGAGGACATCATGGCAGTTAGAAGTGGAGGTCCTTGGGTGATAGGGAAATCATCCCTAGCTCTAAAGAAGTGGTCCTCCAACTTAGATCTATTAGACTCCATCTTTAAGAATGTCCCAGTTTGGGTTAGACTTCCAGGCCTGCCCTTGGAGTACTAGAGTGAAGATATCTTTTATGGTATTATGAGATCCTTTGGGGAGCTCCTCTCTATTGATTCAATGACAGTGGCTAGAAAGAGACTGGTCTTTGCTAGGATATGTGTGGGATTTTCCCAAGAAGCAGATCTTCCATGTTCGATTGAGATTCAATCTAAACTGGGCTCCTGGGTGCATAATATAGAGTTTGAAACCATCTCATTTGCCTACTTCAAGTGCAGGAAATCTAGTCACTAGGCAAAAAAATACCCCCTAAATGCCACCTCAGAGAAAGAAAAACCAGCAAGACATGGAAAAAAGGAGTGGAAAAAAAGAATGATTCAGGAGGAGAAAGGAAGGAAAACAAAGAGTAGGGATTGGAAAATAAAGAGTCTGATACTCATAGAATCTCTCCAGAGATTGAAGTGGTTATGGAATCTAAAGGTGAGATCCCTTTTGATCATCATTACATGAATCTTGTTAATACGTCCTCATCTAAGGAAAGGGAGTCTAATGAAGACACCTTAGTTGGAGAAGGAGATTTGAACCTTTCTACCTCCTTATCCCAAATGATAGTCCCTTCTGATAGAAATGAAGTAATCCCAGGTTTGGAGGATATTCCTAATGAGGGCTTGTCCTTGGAACTGAATATTCCTTTCCCCTCCCCATCTCCTGATAATCTTCCCCCTCAAGGAGCAATGTATGTGACGGATCCCAACTCCCCAAATA
This sequence comes from Sequoia sempervirens, assembly GCA_007258455.2. NCBI lineage: Eukaryota > Viridiplantae > Streptophyta > Pinopsida > Cupressales > Cupressaceae > Sequoia > Sequoia sempervirens. The sequence continues at coordinate 15,240 of VDFB02262869.1, forward strand.
GGGTTTTGGAGTCCCTTGAAAATATGAATCACTCAGTAGATCTATCCAGTAATATCTTGTCTGGTCAAAAGAACGGTAACATGGACACTTTACCTTGGGAACAAAGGATACCAACTGATAAGGACTGGGAGTCCAATAGAGAGATGAAGATCCAAGATGAGACTATTAAAGAGGACAATATTTCAAAGAAGAAAAAATAAAAAAATACTCAATGGAAGACCCCAAGTGGCATTTTTACTAGATCAAGAGTCAAGGTAGACTATGGAGCAGTAAAGAACTCAAGAGGTAAAAAGTCTTCAAAAAATAAAAGAGAGTTGAACAATTTTTAGGATATAGTGGATGGTTCTCAGAAAACCATCCCAAAATGTCTGAACTCCCCTGGTATCTGATGAAGATTATGTCTTGGAATATCAAGGGACTCAATAGCCCCCACAAGCAAGATGTTCTCCACAATTTTGTTAGAGATGACAAGTCGGATATTCTTCTAATTTAGGAAACTAAAATGCCAAAAAAGAAAATTGAAAAGATGAAACTTTTCCAGTATTACAGTAACTAGGGGAATAACTCAAGTGGAGCTTCTAGAGGCATTGTGACTTTCTAGAATAGCCACATAATCAGAGGTGATCTGATCTTGGAAGGTACGAATCATATAGCCACTAGATTTACACATATAAGAGATAACTTTAGCTAGATTCAAGTGAATATATATGCTCCTAATGGAAAAGGAATGAGAAAATATTTTTGGTTGGAATTAGCTGCCTTTAGGAGGATTTTTGATAGAGAAGCTTGGATTGTTATGGGGGATTTCAACACTCCCCTAATGAATGGAAAAAAATTTGGGGGATCCTAGATCAATCTGGAAAGCAAAGAGGATCTTCAAAATTTCATTGACAATCAAGGATTGATCGACATGGATCTACAAGGAGCCTCCTTTACCTGGTCTAATCGCAAAAAGGGGTTGGATCTCATACAGGTCAGATTACATAGATCTTTAATTTCCAATCATTGGTACTTTGACTATTATTGCTCCCTTAGAGCTCTTACTAGAATAGGTTTTGATCATTTCCCTATCAGCTTCACTGCGGATCCAATAAAAAAGAAGAGGAACACTCCTTTCAGATTTGAAAAAATGTGGATCTCTCACCCTGCTCTTAAAGAGGAAATAAGAAAATGGTGGAATATAAGAATTCAAGGAACTGCTATGTTCAAAGTTGCTAAAATTTAAAAGGAGTGAAGAGATAATGCGGGATCATCATGCAAAAATAGGTATAAGTGGCAAAAATTCAAAAGAAAAGGTAATCAATGTTAGGAAACTTGGCGTAAATATTTGAATAAGTTATCTATATTATTTCAAAAATATGTAGAATAAGAATTTTGAAAATTGAATGTAGTTTCCTAAAATACTAGGTTTATTTTAAATCAAATAAAATCTATTTGGTGAAAATTTGAAATTTCAATGCAATGGTACCTTAAAATTTTCAAGGAAAAATAAAAGTAGGTGTCACAGTAGAGCCACCTAATACATAATAAAATGCTAATATTTTTTTATAAGATTTTTGACATAAGTAGAGGACTCATGTCTTGATGTGATGCATATTTTTTTTGTAATTTTTTTTCCAGTAAATAATTAATTATGAATTTTTTATTACAAATTTTAAAAAATATAAAAACTCGTATGTCTGACCATCTTAACTTGGTCAAACTTCATGAAATTCGATTTTTCTTTTTTTTTTTAATCCTATAGTATGTAAGAAGCATAGAATGTAGTAGCATGTTTTTGGATTCAAAAAATGATATTGTTTGAAGAAGTTATAGATTTTTCAATCGACATCAGGGTGGGACTTTTGAGTCATAATTCTAATAGAAAATGAATAATAATTATTTATTAAATTCAAATTAAAATCATAATTTATATTTTTGGAAAGAATCTCCTCCTAAAACCCTTTTGTTTCATTAATTTTGGGTGAAAAATTAAATATACCCCTACAAATATTGCTGCCACTTTTGGTAGCACCATGATCCACATGCCACACACAATTTAAAAAATGGAAAAATGAATCTTTTGGGAACATCTTTAGGACTAAGACTGATCTCTAGATGGAATTCGGAGAAGTTCAATTTAAAATTCAGAAGGAGGGCTATTTGAATGATACTAAGGAAAAAGACAATGAGATCCTTATGAAGATGCATGACATAATTGGAAAGGAAGCGGAGTTCTTGAGACAAATATCTAGAGCTCTTTGGTCATCTACAAGAGACAAAAACAACAGGTACTTTCATCTTTCAGCTTCAAAACACATAGCTATAAACATAATATCTCAAATTGAAGTGAATGGGACCAAGTATGAGGAGGAGGAGGATATTCGAAAGCAGGCGAGTTCCTTATTTAAACACCTTCTCTTGGCCAGTGAGGAAATAAACCAAAATGAGCAAGATCAGTTAGTGGAAGCTATACCAAGAATTATCAACCAGGAAAATAACTCTTTTTTTTACAACTATCCCCACCAGCGAGGAAGTCAAGCAGGCTATCTTTTCCTTTGAAGGGAGTAAAGCTCCGGGGCCTAATGGTTTCCCTTTATTTTTCTTTCAATGGCTTTGGGAGATTGTTGAAGATGTGGTAAATACTGTTAAAGAATTTTTGGCTCCAGAAATCTTCTAAAAGAATTAAATGCTACCTTCTTGGTTCTTATTCTGAAGAAACCTGGAGCTAATAATTTTGAGGCTTTTAGGCCTATAAGCCTCTGTAATTCCTTATACAAAATCATCTCCAAGGTCTTAACCTCTAGATTCTTAACTCTTTTTCCTTCCCTGATTTCTCCTCAACAGAACGGCTTTGTCCCTGGTAGACAAATTCTTGACTCTATTGTTACAGTTCATGAGAATATTCACTCCTTAGTTGAGTCAAAGACTGAAGGCTTTTTATTAAAGCTTGATATTTCAAAAGCTTATGATAGAGTTGATTGGACTTTCTTACTTAAAATTTTAAAGGCTTTTTGTTTTTTGTAACAGGTTTATCCAAATGGTGGAACAACTTGTGCCCACGGCTTCTATATTGATTATGGTCAACAGATCCCCTACCTCCTTTTTCTAGAGCACCAGAGGTCTAAGGTAGGCTAATCCTATCTCTCCTATTTTATTCACTATTATTGCTGAAAGTCTAGGCAGGAACCTAAAAAAATTGGTTGACTTCAATTTTCTTTCTGGTCTTAAACCTTCCTTGAGCAATCTGGTGTGTTCCCATCAACGATTCATTGATGAGACTATGCTTATGGGTAAAGCTATGGTGGTTGAAGGAAAAACCATAAAATAGTTGCTTGACAAGTATGGGAGAGTTTCTGGACAGCTGATCAATAATAAAAAAAGATCGTTGTTCTTCTTCAACATTCTGAATCATAGATAGGCTAAAATTGCTAGAATCCTGGGTTGCAGAGTGGATTCCTTTCCTGCCACCTACCTTGGTCTACCCTTAAGTTTGAAACCTCTAGAGTCATTCTGGCTCTCGTTGCTTGAAAGATTCAGTAAGAAGCTCGCAGGCTGGAAAGGAGCCATGCTAAGTCAGGCTAGAAAACTTTAGCTACTCAAAGCCTCTCTCCAGAATTTGCCTATCTATGCCCTAAGTCTATTTAAGATTCCTGCTAAATTTGTTGATTCCATTAAAAAAATCCAAAAAAGATTTCTATGGTTGGGTGTTGAGGAAAAAAAAAGACTTCCCTTAATTGGTTGGAATCTGGTTTGTAGACCTAAAAAGGTTGGAGGACTTGGTTTAAGAAGAATCGAAACAGTTAACAAAATCCTCCTTGCTAAACAAATTTGGAGAATTTCCTCTTCTTCTAGAGAGTGGATTGATATCCTAGCTAGCAAATACTTAGAAAACAACTGCTCTTCCATTATTAAGAAGGACCTCCACCTTCTTACCAGAGGGTCAACATGTTGGAATAATATAATCAATGGAAAAAAGATTATGGATGATGGTATTGGTTGGCAAGTTAGAAATGGTCATCATACTAGATTTTGGGAGGACAAATGGATTTTAAAGGAGCCCATTATAAAATTCAACTCCTTCAGCGAATGGGTAGATACCTGCAAGGAACCGTTTGGAAATTATGTGAAATATTACAGAGTGAATGGTAAGTGGGTGGACTTATGTAGTGTTAGTCAGGCTTTGGCTCCTATCCAGTCTTCTCTGATGGCTATTAGACTTAATTCTAAGCAGCTGGATGATTGCATAGTTTGGATAGATGATCCCTCTGGCAATTTTTCTGTGTCTTCTGCTTTTGCCAGGATAACTTCTTCTCTAGACCGTCCTCCCTTCTGGTCTAAAGCTTGGTTTAAACTTTTGATACAAAAAATTAATATATTTTTTTGGATCCTTCTCTAAAACAAGGTGCTTACGATTGATAACCTGTGTAAACATGGATTTCAAATTCGTAATAGATGCTTTCTTTGTAAGATGGAGGCTGAATCATTGCGTCACTTATTCCTTCATTGTTCTTTTGTTGCTTCTATCTAGGGAAAAATCATCAAGTTATGGCACCTCCCTTTGGTCTTTCCATCGTCCATTGAAGACTTCTTCACTCAATGGAAAGCTCTGACAAGAAATCCTATGCTTAGATATTTTTGGGATTTAGCATTCCCTAGTGTTGCTTGAGGCCTCTGGAAGGAACACAACAATAGAATTTATAGAGGTAAAGAAGCCTCTGAGGAAATTGTCTTTGATAAAATTGTCAGATTTATGAAGGAAAATTTCAATGCTTTGGTTCAGAAGGACAACATGTCCTTGAAAGCGGAGCACTCGCTCAATGAACTTACTATTGCTAAGGAGTGGAATATAAGTCTTGTTCTGTCTAGAACCTCAATGATAGCCAAGAAGGATAGAGAGGGTGTTTGTTGGTCTTTTCTGCCAAACAGTTGGATCAAAGCTAACTTTGATGGTGCGACAAAAGGTAATCTGGGGGCGGCAGGCTGTGGTGGAGTTATAAGGGACTCCTTTGGCAATTTCAATGGAGCGACGGCCTCCCCTCTTGGCTCCCAAACTAATCATTTGGCGGAGGCTGCTGGAGCTTTTCACATCATAAATTTAGCCCAAAGTCTTAACATCAAACATTTGTGGCTTGAAGGAGACTCCAAAAACATAATCAACTGTCTAAAGGGAAAGTCTCCCCCCTTGTGGACCATTAATTCATGGATTGAGGAGGCCAAATTGACTTTGGCTAAATTTGATAAAGTTAAAATATCACATGCTTATAGAAAAGCCAATGTTGTAGTGGATTTTTTCGCTAACAAAGGAGTTAAGAGTTTAATGATGAGCATACCTGGCTTAATACTAGTGATCTAAACTCTAATGTTTGCACCCTATTAAATTATGATAAATCACATGGAAAAATTATGTGTTATCCCTTTAATGAAGATAGATAAGACCTTTCACATCAAAATCATTATATTGCATGGGACCGATCCCAGCGGCTTAATCTACAAGAAAGTTCTGCACACTTTGTGGGTTCTTAGTTGTGGCGGGGCCAATTTTAGTAAGGCTTTTGTTTGGGTCTACCCCACTGTGTCGGCTGAGATGGGAGGAGATAGAAAGTGAATTGAGCCAGACAACTATGAAACACACATGAAAAATGCCAAGCCTGGGAAAAAGTTAAAAGCGAAGGGTTGCTTCCTTTCCTAGAGAAGCTCCATGGCCTAGCCAGGAGGCTACGGACCTCTTTGTTAAAAATTGGAATATTGATAAATTGACCTTGTTTGGTAGGAATGTTGAGCTTAGCGAAAATTTAATCACAGATGTTATAGGCTTATCTACTGAAGGGAAGAAGTTTTTCAGGGACAGGGATTTTTCTGATGAAGCCATGATTAGATTTCCTAAAAAAGACAAAGAAAGGTTAAGCCTAGTCAAAATTGCTAGCAGCTACTTTGATATTGATTCCATAAAGGCCATCTGGAGGAAGGTTCGATGGGTCATCATGGAGTACATTACGGTGGATGGGTGCTTCACCAGAGTTTATGGCTACCACTTTGCTCTTCTCAACCACTTCCGCCACAAGGTTAGGGTCTCTCTTCCCTATTATCTTTTATGTTCCTTGAAGAAAAGCTTGGAGGATCATAATAAGAAAAACCCCAATAGATTCCCCATCTTGTATATAGGGTTAATAAGGTTGATTGTCGAGCATTTCCAAAATATGCCTACCCCTGCTATCCTAGACACCACTCTCGACTCTGAGAGTGACAACATGGAGCCCAGTGGCTTGAAGTATCTTCCCAACCCTAGTTCGGCTAGAAAAGTCCTTAGTTTGCATGTTGGCCCTTCTAGGAACAAATACTCCACTCCCCTTTCTGGTAAAGCCCGTGCTAAGGTTGAGCTTGATAGCCCCTCCCTTTTGAACAGATCCTTTCATAAGAAACCCTAGGCTAAAAGTCTTGTTTCCTATTCTAAAGAATCCTCTGACTCAGAGGAGTCTGACGCCAACAAAACTGTGGTTAGTGCTGAACCTTTGCCAGAAAAACATGCTAAATATGACTCCCCTATTACTCCTAACCCTGAGAAAACTAATCATAATATTGGTGATGCACCCTCTCTAGATTTTCTGAAGCTTGCCAAAGCCAACTCTGAGTCCCACTTCAAACTCTTGGACTAGGCTTTCACTAAAATTAATGAGTTGAAAATTAAAAATTGGGCCCTTCAAAGTAAGATCGAAGAACTGGTTGCTAAAATTATTGAGATTGAAAAGAAAGATGTGGACAGGGGGGTCCATGGTCACAGTAACAGAGATTTTGATTCTAAGGTTGATTATATAATGAAGACCATCAAGACCATCGCTGAGAAAAATAACAAAATGGCTAGACATAATGCCATTATCATTAACGCTATGGGTGAGAAGCTTGATAAAACCTAGCAGGGGTCTCTGATGGTGGATCTGGAGGAAACAAAGGACAAAAGCTAGGACATGGACTCAAGCATTTCCAAAAGAACCGGAGCCAACCTGAAGCGCAAGGTCTCCCCTACTTTGAGGATGATTCAAACTTTCAAAAAGGGTGTCAATGACATGCAGAAGCTGGAGGAGGAGATGGAGTCTATCCTCAAGACTCTGAAGTAATGGCTGGGGTTTTTGTGCTTTCTTTGCTTTTCCTATGTTTTGACCTTTTTGGTTTTGTTTAGTTGGATGCTGCTAATCTTTTCTAGGGCAGCTTGTTTTTGCAGTTGGACTTCTTAGTCCTTCTTCTACTTTGTAAACTTTGTGGTTTCGGGTCCCTGTAAAACCCATTTTACCCTTTTATCAAAAACATTCTTTAGATTACGAGACGGGGCATTATATTGTGGACCTCATAAAGAGCCACTCCCCTAATAACAACATAAGGAAACTAATTCCACTAACTATGGGTAGACAAGGTGCCCACAAACCATCATCAAATATCAACTTAATACAATAGACGTCACAACTTGTTCATAGAACTAGGTGTCTAAACTGAATAAGAACTATGTGCACTACCCTAATTCACTCAAAAATATGGAACCATCATAAAAACAACTCCCTTATGTAAGAAAATGGTATCTGGAAGACTTATAAACCAGTATAATCCCCAATTTTCCCAATAAGAGAAAAAACAATTTAAAGCAATTCAAGAAAATAAGAACCTAACATTAGGATTTTCTAAATCCAATCAAATCTATAATATATTGCATGAAATTAATAAACTAAAGTATAATTCATTTTTCAATCAATATGAAAATTAAAACTAATAATTAACTTCTATTCCACATTCATGCATTATAATGAAATTTTTGATTTCTTTACTTAATACATTTCATTATAAAAATATCAAATTCATGATTTTCATACACTAATCAACAATATTACACATTTAAATAAATACACATTCAAATCATTATAATTGAATATTTATTTAAATATAAACAAATTATAAATCTATTTATATTTATATACAATACATATATATATAATATATTAAATATAATATATATTATCTATAAAAATAAAAATAAAATAAAATAAACAATAAACAATAAATAAAAACTTATAATAAGATGAAGGGTTGGCTGCCACACATAGCCAAACCCTTAGTGGGGCGTGGCTGTCCAGGTAGCGTCAGCGCTACCTATGAAGGCAATGTTGGGCGCTGCCCTCACAGCCGGCTCCCCTATGGGGAATGGTCATGGGGGTATCCCCCACTGTGCCTCCCATAACTCTAATTTAAAAAAAAAAATCTAAAACTTGCGATTTTTTTATAAATCATGTACGACATTTTCTACTCTCTTATTAAAAAAAATATCTACAAAGCAATTTCACAATATAATTTTATATATATATATAGATATATATATAGATATATATTTGTATATGTATATGTATATATATCATATGTATACATATATATATATATAAATTAATCAATAAGAATGTTATAATTGGGAAAATATCTTCATAGAGGGTTTTCTACAGGAAACTGGGAGATTTAACAATTTTGCTAGAGATTTTCAATTTCCATAATAGAGGATTTCATTTTCAATTCAAATTCTCAAAATATTTTCTATAGGAAATATTTAGAAAAGTTTATCATAGAGGTTTCTGTTTCCTCAAATTAATCAGAGAATTTCATTTACAAATCTATTGATATTTTCTTCTTTCTTTTGAAAATTTTCTATTGTTAAACAATAATGTTCTGTGAGGCTCTCTGATTTTACTGTAAAGTTTTCTACAAAAACATAAAATATTTTCGGTAATTTTACACAAAGAGGTAACAAGTTTTTTACATAAATTTTTTCAACAAATTTTTCTACCGAGAAGAATTCAAGATATATATATTTTGTACAGAAGCTTCAATCATATTTTCTTCTTCAAGCAATCTTTCTATTTAAGAAATTTAAAAAAGCTTCTACTAAATTGAATTTTTGTATAGGCAATATTTTCAAATCAACAAATAAATAAATAATTAACAAGGAACATGTTTTTCTGAAGCTTGAAGAATTGAAAGTTAGAGGAAAGCTTCGCCTTCTGAGTATAATTTCCAAAGCCCTTTCCAAAATTTTCACTTCTACAAAGATGCAAAAATATTGAACCAGAAAATAATCCCGAGAACCTCTTCCAAATTTTTAACCAAAAACCCAAAAACAATTATCCAACAATTTCCTCTTTTTTTTTCTTTTTCGTGAAGTGACTTCTTGCCTTTCCTAGTTATCACAATATTCTCTCCAAGAATAATCTTTCAAAAATATTTTTACATTTAATTTTACTCACACACATGGCTAATCAAAAATATCTTCTAACAAACTCACAAATATTTTCTTTATACAAATTTAAAATTCCAATTCACATAAAAGCATTTAAATTATATTTAATCTATTCACTCAATCAAGAAAATTTAATCAATCAATTTATTTATTTAATAAAATAATTTTAATCACAAAGAATAAATTATTTTACCAAATAAACTAATTTAATTAATTAAATAAAATAAGAAGTTTTAACTACATTATTTAAAATTAATTAAATAAGCATTGAATCATTAAGAACATTAATCTAACATTAATTTCACAAAATAAACCTTGCATAAACAAATAACAAGGCAAACATAGATGTGACAACCAAACATATCAGACATAAACTGATGACACATTATGACTAGGTTTGTGGCTAGACTAGGAAAAACCTCGTTACTATCTCCCAATCAACATTATCGTTGAGCCTAGACATGCTCAGGCTTGTGAAACCAGGTAGAGTTGATGTCATGTACCTACAATCCTGCAATCAAACATCTATTGTACATGTATATACATAATCCATGATTCAAACACATCATGTAGCGAAAATCATGGAAATCACAGGGCACTCGCAAGTGAGTGATACAATTTCGTTCTCCTCACCAATACAATGTCACATCGAACTAAGGAAATGAATATCAATTAATCTACCATGAGCATATATAGCAATATCATCTCAAGTAAACATCTATGCTAACATAAAACATGTCAAAAATAATCACCACCAAATAGTGTATCATCACATCATAAAATAAATCCACCATCGCTCTACTGTCAGGGTTCAAATACATCAAAAGAAAGTATCAGGGTCTATCAAAATAAAAACATAATGTCATAAAACATAAGAAAAATGGAGGGGTACTACAAACCTAGTCAAACCTTTACCCTAGTATAGTGAGTCGTCAGTCCGTGTGTTGGTCTTATTCTTTATCCATCTTGGTCTTGGTATTTTATTATCGTGAAAAGTTTAATTGTGAGGATTAAATTATGTGTTTTGATTAAGTATCTAATTAATTTTTATTATGAATGTGGAAACTTTCTAATAAATAAATTAATTAATTTACTTTATGTTATAAGGTAATTTTTGGATTAGGAGGATGGCTCTGTGCATGAGGCCGCACCCAGGCTCTAGGCCTGCATGTGGTCTTTTGGTGGTTGCATGTGTAGTTGGGGGTCGGATCTTGTTCTCTTCTTCTCTGAAGCTTCTTGGGGGTGGGTTTTTTTACGCTATTTGGGGGGAGGCTCTTTTCTTTTGCAGCAGGTGTGTATTCTGGGGTTGGGGGGTTGCGACCTTGGTGTCCAGTGGAGTGTGCCTTCTTCGAAGGGCTCTTGGTTTTATTTGGGCCTTGCTTGCTCATCTTGCGTTGTGTGCTCTTTGATGGATACTGGAGAATCTTCTAGGGTTTGTCCCAATATGGACTTTCGTTCTGCTTTTGGATCGAAACCCTCTCCACAGGGTTCGAAGATTTTTGATAATAATCTTTTCTCGGTGGAACCTGAGAAAGTCGAGATGGGCTCGGTAGGGGGGCCTAGAATTCCGAAGATTAATGGGTGCCTCGAACGGTGTAAAGAGAGGCCGAGCGTAGTCATTCCAATGGAGATGTTGGCTGAAGACATTGATTATTATGCACGACATTCTCTTTATTGCAAATTCTTAGGTTTGAAAATTTCTTTGCAATTCTTGGAGATGTGGGCTCAAAAGACATGGATGCCTGAGGGAGAGATGGAGATCCGCCTCCTGGCAAATAACTACTTCATGGTTACTTTTGATTGTTTGGCTGATCGGAATAGGATTTTTGAAGGGGGCCCGTATTTTTATAACCAGGTGGGCTTATTTATTAAGCCATGGCATGCTGGCTTCAACCCGGCAGAGGAACTTCCGAATCGGGTTCCGGTTTGGGTCCGTCTTCCAAGGCTCCCTGTGGAATGCTGGCGAGAGGATGTGTTGTGCCTATTAGCCTCGAAGCTGGGGAAACCTGTGGGTTCTTCTCAGCAAACACAATTCAAAAAGGTAATGACTTTTGCCCGGTTTTGTGTAGAAATTGATTTAAGTAAGCCATTGCCAGACTCGTTAGAAGTGAGTGCAGGAGATTATTCATGGGTGCAACAGCTGGATTATGAAACACTTCCCTTCCGTTGTCGTTTCTGTCATGAGTATGGTCACCTCCTGCGCAGATGTCCAAAGGCCAAGCCTTTGGAGGCTCATTCTTCTCAACCTTCAGCTAATCCACCTAGGGTGGATAAGGGCAAGGACCCCATTCAGGGTTCTGGTGGTAGGGAAGATGGATTTATTCCCGTTAGAGGCCGAAACAGAAATAAAGGTCATAAAAGGACTTTGAAGGACAGGCAGGAGGAGGACACCTTCAACAGGTTTGAGGTGCTAGAGGATCTTAGTCAACAGGAGGTGAACCCAGGATTTTTGGATCTAGATCATGGGACTCTGGATATTGATCAGCATGGCCCTTTAGTTGAGGCAATGCTTACTCCCCAACAGGAGGGGGGTATGGGAGTGCCATGCTTAGATGAGGTTGGGAAAGATTCTAGTCAGGTTTTGCTCAACTCAGAGGGGATTATGGCTCCGCTTACTGATGGGACTTCGGCTCTAGGGACAGATCGTCAAATGGAGGTTCAGGTTGAGTTGGGTGGTAGTGCTGAGGTAGTGAAAGATAGTGTAGATAAGGTTCACCTCTTGCAAAAAGTTGGTCCAGAGGTGGGCAAGAAGAATATTAAGGCGTCCTCTCAGTTGGGTGTTCTGCAAAAAGTTCTCAAGAAGGGGGGGCCGGAGAAAATTTCTAAGCTGGGAAGGAAGAAGGATGAGGAAAAGATTAAGATGATAGGGGAGACTTTGGTGGAGTCAGGGTCAGTCAAGACTCTGGATTCGCATTTTTCATGCCCCTCGAAATGATAGTTCTCTCTTGGAATGTTAGGGGCTTGAACAGTGGCCCTAGACAAAAAGCTGTTCGGGATTTGATTAGGTGTCATTCGCCTGATGTTCTTTTTTTGCAGGAGACTAAGCTCTCTGTGGAGGGTATGATGGATCTAGTTCCTAAGTTATGGGGGAATGGTGGATGCCAATGCATTGGTGCTCAAGGGTCTTCTGGCGGGGTGGCATGTTTATGGAACCCGCGTAAGATTTGCCCCCTTTGGTGGGTGTCTTTCAGGTCCTCCCTTTCCATGGTGGCCTCTTGTTTTATGTCAGGGGAAATTGCTCTCTTCTCCAATGTGTATGCGCCTGTGGAGTTGCAAGGAAAGCAACTTTTGTGGTCCAACATTCGTTTAGTTCGCAGCTTATTTCCCTACCATCCTTGGATTATTGGAGGCGATTTTAATGCTATCACGGAGCTTGCAGAAAAACGAGGTGGTATTGCAAGGTTGGAGGCTTCTGCATTATTGCTCCAGGACAATATCTCTGCTTTGAATCTTGTGGATATCAAACCTGGCAATGGTCTTTTTACTTGGAATAATAGGAGAATTGGCGATGCCTCTATTTCTGAAAGACTTGATAGATTTTTGGTGTCTAGTTTTTGGGTGGGGGACAGGTGGTTGATAAGCTCTGAAATTTTGGATGGTCGTGGTTCTGATCATTGGCCTATTAAGCTAGTGGTTGATGTGCCTCAACGGTGTGCTAGACAGACCTTTAAGTTCCAACTCATGTGGCTTAGGGATGAATCTCTTCATGTTTTGCTCCCTAGTTGGTGGGATCAGGGGAAGCCAGCATATGGCACTGCCATGTACTCTTTCTCAAAGAGGCTCCAGTATGTTAAATACAGATTGAAAAGATGGAATAGGCAGCATTTTGGTAACTTATTTCAGGAAAAGCAAAAGGCGCGAGATAATCTAGACCTAATTACCAGACAAATTCGAGATCAAGGCCTCTCAGAGGAGCTGAGTTTATTAGAGGTTGCTGCAACAAAAGAGCTTGAGGAATGGGAGTTAAGAGAAGAGATTTTTGGAAACAAAAGTCTCGTATTGAATGGCTCCAGGCTGGGGATCGAAACACTGCTTTCTTCCATAACTCAGTTAAGGATCGGAGACAAGGTAATGCTATTTCTTCTATTCTGTTGCCTAATGGGGAATCTTTGTCCTCTTCAGCCTCTATTTCAGCTGAATGCATTCGATATTTCTCTACCCTTTTCTCTGAGGATTCGCCTCCTGCGGAGGAGGATGAAGCTAAAATTTTAGATTGTATCCCGAAGCTGGTGACTAATGAAATGAATGACTCATTGCTTGCTCCTATTACCTTGTCGGAGCTTGAGAAGGTTGTATTCCAGATGAAGAAAGGTAAAGCTCCTGGGCCTGATGGATTCCCCATTGAATTTTTTCAGGAGTTCTGGGAAGTGGTTAAATTGGACCTTTTAGAGGTTGTCCAAGAATCCTTTATGCATAAACAAATGTTGAAGTCCCTAAATGCTACATTTTTAGCTCTTATTCCTAAGAAGGTGGGAGCTAACTCCTTGGATTTGTTTAGGCCTATAGCTCTATGTAATGTTGTGTATAAAATTATTACTAAGTTGATCGCAGAAAGGCTGAAGCCTTGGCTTGATGACTTAATTTCTGAAGAGCAGGGGGGTTTTGTTGCTGGAAGACAGATCATGGATGGGGTAGTTATTGCTGCTGAGGCCATCCATTCTATGGAATCCTCAAAAGATAAATCTATGTTTATCAAGTTAGACATGGCTAAAGCTTATGATCGTGTTAAATGGAGTTTTCTATTTAAAATCCTTGGAGCTTTTGGCTTTGCTGAGGGTTGGATTGAATGGGTTAGGAGTTGTGTCACTTCCTCCTCCTTTTCGGTGCTTATCAATGGTGAGCCCACTTGTTTGTTTGGTGCTTCTAGAGGCCTTAGGCAAGGAGATCCCCTATCTCCTTACTTATTCATCCTCCTTGCGGAAGGCCTGGGAAGACTCATTCGTGCTCAGGTTGCTAGTGGATTGCTTCAGGGATGGAGTTGGGGAGATGGTATTCCCCCTCAGTCTCATCTGCAATTTGTAGATGATACTGCCTTGATGGGTAGGGCTAAGGTTCAGGAGGCTCTCAATTGGCGCAGTGTTTTGGACAGTTACTTGGCAGCTTCTGGGCAATGCATAAATGAGGGGAAGTCCTTCATATATTTCTTCCACACTCCTAAAGGTATTCAAAGGAGAATTGCTGGTATCCTTCGGTTTCAGATTGGTTCGCTTCCTTTTTCCTATCTTGGAATCCCTCTTGCTGTTCGCTCTCTCCCCAAAAGGTTTTGGCAAGAGACTCTTGATAAGTTTCGAGGATTGGTCAGTCATTGGACTTGCAGGTGGCTTTCTTCAGCAGGTAGAGTGACTCTTTTAAAGTCGGTGGTCCAGGCTCTTCCTATTTATAAATGCTTTGTTCTTTCTGCTCCTTCAAGTTTTATTAGAGATTTCGAGAAATTGTCTCGTCAGTTTCTGTGGGCTGGTAATCTTCTTCATAGAAAATGGAGTCTTGTGAAGTGGGATGTTGTTTGTAGGCCAAAGCAAGAGGGGGGTCTTGGTTTACGGCGGGCTGATTTGAATGGGCAGGCCTTGGCTGCTAAGTTGTATTGGCGCTGGTGCTCTCAACAGCATATGTGCTGGGCTAAAATTCTGACCTTCAAATATTTGGGGGCAGTAGAAAGTAGGGAGGTATCAAGGTTTAGTATGGAGGGGAAAGGCTCTGTGATCTGGAGTACCCTTAAACGTGGTGCCAAGTTGGTTAAACAGGGACTTTTTTGGATTTGTAATGGGGGTCGAGATGCTCTTTTCTGGTATGATTCTTGGGATGGATACCCACCCATTGTGTCATCTCATCCCCATCTCCAAGATTTGTGCCAGATTTTTGTGGAGGCGGGTTGGAATCATGTGGCAGATTTTAAATCTCAACAATCTTTGGGTCAAATTTCTGTGTCTAGGTGGAAGAGCCCCTTGGATTGGCCTCCTGGTGGTGCAGTGGAGGATCGTCAAGAGCTTGCTAAGATTTTATCGAGTCGTGTCTGCAATTCTCTCCAAGGGGCTGATGTGCTTGCTTGGGGACCTGACTTGAAAGGAAAATTTTCAGTTGCCTCTGGTTATCAGGTTTTGGATAAACAGGTCTTTGGAAGCTCCCAGGTTTCTTGGTGGAAGCATGCTTGGAATAAATTTGCTTGGCCTAAGTGTAATTTTTTCTCTTGGCTCGTGGTTCAAGGTAAGTGTCTTACTTGGGATAATCTTTGCAAACGTGGGTTCCAGGGCCCCTCCATGTGCATTCTATGTGGTCAGCATGATGAATGCTTATCACATCTATTTTTTCAGTGCTCTTTTGTTAAGACTATCTGGCATCACTGGTGGAATCTTTGGAGCTTACCGTGTTGCCATGTCTCTTCTTTGGAGGATTTTTGGAAGAGACAGGGTTCTTCTCCTGCTACAACCTCTTTTCTTAAAATTGCTTGGAGCATTGG
Source organism: Sequoia sempervirens (assembly GCA_007258455.2). NCBI lineage: Eukaryota > Viridiplantae > Streptophyta > Pinopsida > Cupressales > Cupressaceae > Sequoia > Sequoia sempervirens. The sequence goes on from VDFB02262869.1 coordinate 30,941, forward strand.
TCCTAGTTTGATTGTTTGGCAAATCTGGTTGGAACGTAACAGAAGAATATTCTTGGATAAAAAATTGCTCGTGGGGCAACTTTGGAGGCGAATTCTTGGGGCTTTGCTGGAGACTTTGACTGCAAAGTGTGACTTGTCTGTGCCGATTGCTCCTGGGGACTTGGGTGTTGTAAATTCCCTGGGTCTTGCCACAGGGGGGAAGTGTATTATGAGTAAAGTGCATCGTAGGCGTGGGCGTGAGAGGGTTTCTCGTGAGGGCTTTTGGTGCCCACCTGCTCTAGGGGAGTTGAAAATTAATACTGATGGGTCTTCTAGAGGTAACCCTGGGCATGCTGGGGTTGGTGGTATTGGTAGAGATAGCCTTGGAGTGGTGGTTTTCTTCTTTTCTATGTATCGTGGTTTGCAAACTAATAATCTTATGGAGGCTAGCGCTATTCTCTTGGCGGTTGAGCGTGCAGTTTCCCTTGGATGGCGGCGGATTGTTTGTGAAGCTGATTCTCAGGTGGTTATTGATATGTTGAATAATCAAAATTTGGAGGATGTGAATTGGCAGCTAGCTGTGGTTGTCAAACAGATTATTTCTCTGTGCTCTACCTTGGAGTCCATTGTTTTCCGTCATATTCCACGGGAGTGGAATAGGGTGGCTGATGGGCTGGCTAGATGGGCGTCGGAAAAGACTGATTCTTGGTCTGTGGATGATTGGAGCAATCTCCCTGTTGATATGGCCCCTGTTCTTGAGGAGTGGGTTGCTGAGGATATGAGGTGCTTCTTGGGTGTGAATTAATTCTTGTTGTTTTGGCCCCTTGTGGCTTCCTTCTTTGGACTTTGTAATGCTGTTATGATTCAATAAAGTTTTTACCCTCTTTATTTAAAAAAAAAAAATAAAGGTAATTTTAATTATTAGATTAAATGTGAATTAAAATTCATAAGTGATTTAAATGTGATTTGAATTAAATTTAAATTATTTTAATTTCAAATGCATGTTATTGGGAAAAGATCTTGGAAATATCTTGGTTGTTAAAGAAAAGATATTTGTTATGTTAACTAGAAGTTTGAAGGTTTTGGTTTCTAATTGTCTTAAAATTGATTTCCGAAGATATTGATTGAAATGGGGAGAAAAAAAGGAAGTTGTTTTCACAGGAAAGAAAAGAGAGAGGTTTTGGAAATGGTAGAATTTTTTTGAGGTTTGAAGAAATTGTTAATCTTGGAAGCTCTCTGATAATTTTAGGAAACTAGTTTTGTTGTATTCTTGGTTCTAGAGTATTTTCTATTCTTTAGGAAGTGGCAATTCTTCTGGAGGAAGCATTGGCAATTGAAGATTGAAGGGAAGCTTGGCATCAAAACTTTGAATGAACAGATCATCTGGAATAGGTTCTTTATTGCTTTGTGAATTTTAATTTGAAAGAAATATTTAATTATTATTATATTGCAAATTGGAAAAATTTAGAAGAGAATTTCTTTTATTTTAGAATCTTTTGTTTTATAAAGAAATTGTCATGAATGTTTACAACCTCACAGAAAATTATTATAAGCAATAGAAAATTTCAAAAGAAAACAATAGCAATATTTATAAATCTCTGTAAAATTGAATTGTAATCTCTATCAATGAAATTCACATGCATTGTTCATTGCCTTGAGTTTTATCAAACTTGTTTGCTGTGTTTACTTTGGCAGTCGACCTTTGTTTTTTTTAATGTTGTCAATTAAATGGGTTGGTATTCAATGTCTATTACGAGGTAGTGATAAATGCATATTAGATGCATATAAGCTTATATGTTGAGTGGGACGCATGTTATATCACATATTGTGCTTTACTTCTTACTCCTTTGCATGCATAGATTGGCCAGGTGAGACTCCCTTACCGTTGACAGTTATTGAGAGCATTGTGGTTAGCTGGTTGTGATTCACTGACTCTTGAGCTTCTACCACTACTTTGGTTTACCCTCATGTCAAGACATCTAGCCTACATTATAGGAAACCTCCTGCCAGATTGCATGCGTATTCAACTGTCCATAGGTATTTAAAAGTTAGTCCTTTATAGTTATTAACATGTAGCTGCTGGTTTTGTGCAATATATACTTGTAAGCGTTTGTTACCATCAAACTGTTATTAATAGACTACCACCGTCACTCTATTCTCATCATTCAGTTAAGTTGTGGTTTGTAACAAAGTCTTCAGCCAAGTTCGTGCCTAGTAAATAAGTCATTTCAAAGCTCTGTATCAAAGAATTGTTTTCTGACAACAATGACCTGAATCTTTACTTCATCTACGCCGACCATTATAAAGAAACCATCTCACCATCGCTTCTATTGTGAGCTTGTATGTACACCCCTTTAGACGTTGAAACCTTCATAAGGCAATGTAGCTTTGATTGCATTCGAACCGCAAGGTTGATGTGCTATGAATCTTTGGAACGAAAGGAAATTTCTTAAATATAAATATTGCTAGTGCGATTCAATGTTGGCATGTAATGGCCACCGTCTAGAACACCGTATAGTATTCTTATAAGAATTTCTTCCACCTTATTGGCTTGTAACACTCTTGGTGGCAGCTGCATGAATTGGAACCATGACGCCGTATATGGGAATCAGAATAGCATCATTTATTGTATTGCCATACTCTTGATAGTTCAAAATAGTTTGTTATATTAGTATGTGTTTCATTTGACACTTTGCTTTTATGATGTGGAGCATCCAAGGGTGTAAGGTCAATCTTGCATCACCCAAAAATATTTTAATAATATAATAATTATGCTTTAACGATGTATTTTAAATATGAGATATTGATCCATTGGATTTAGGAAATCTGAATGGCAGTGATTTTTAATTGCATGAGTTGTTTATTTAAATTACATGTATTTCTGTAATTATGAATTAGGGGGATATTTGTTGTAGAGAAAATGTAAGCCTTCCAGAGATTGTTAAATTGTGAAAGGGTTGTTGTATCTTTTGTTCACCCTTTGAGATTTCCTTGGGTAGTGCACATATTTGGGATTCAGTATTTGAACATCTGTAGGGATGTGTGAATTAGTTTGAACACCCGGTTACTATGAATGGGTTGTGTGATTTAATTTGAGCACCCGGTTACTACAAACAGGATGTGTTGTTCTTTATAGTTCATGGTTGATATTTGTTATTGTATTTTTGTGCACCTTGTCTACCTTTGGGTTGTGGAATATGTTATTGTGTTGTCAATAAGGGAGTGGCTTTCAACGGGGGGTGGGACACAAAGTGGTCCGAACACAACTTGTGTGAAAGTCAGCTTAATCAGTGGAAATTAAATAACCTATATTAGGGATAGAGTAGCTTAATACATTTAACCAGATAATTTAGCCTCGCTCATTGGCTCAAGGGATTTTTTTAGACTTGAGATGAGTCAGGAAGGCCTGGAATGGCAAGATCGTTATCTTGTCTTCTCGAAAGATAATTGATTTCGCACAGGTGTGCATGTGGGGCCGAAGTTCATGAGAGGTTACTAGAATAACCCAAGATGGGGGCCAGGACCTAGGAAGATCTCCTTAGGATAACCAATGCAACATTTGTGATGACACTCCTCCTATGACAACAATCAGTTTGTATTGTATAGTGGTTGTTCTTGATTCAATGATTCTAGAAGCAATGTAACCTTATGTTTTGTGTTTACTAGTATAGTGATGTTTGTATACTACCTGTGTCTAGAGGTAGTAGGGTTGTCTTGGTTACCTTTTACTTTCTCCTAGTAGGGGAGTTGGGCCTACGGGTACCGCATGGGTGGGTGGGTCGTGCACCTTACATTGTTGGGTTTTCTCTTCTTGTTCATGATGGTGGGATCTTCTAGTTCGAGGAGCTCATGTGTTTCTATGGATTTGTATTTCTCTTATATTCATTGTAACAGTGGTACACTATGTATTTGTATTCCTCATTTGTAATCAAGAAGGATTCCTTGTGTTGTAATTGTAACATTATGTATGATCTATATTCATTATTGGACTAAATGGTATATAATTTTTATATGGTGTTGTATCTGTGGAAATATGTGCATTACATTTCTATGTGTTAGATTTATTATGCAATGGGTTAATGTTTTGATGGATGTTGTTTAGCATGAGTTAATTTATTATGCTATGGTTAGTTTAATTAAATGTAAGTTTTGGAATTCACATGTAGACACGTTGTGTGGCCTAGAGGATGTACATGTTATAGTATATTACTTTACTTGTTATTGTTACTCTTTTTAAGAAAAAAATTAGTTGTGCTTCCGTAATGTTGCATCATCCTCTAGGTTGCGGGGCGGGGTTTTACACAATCGTAAATTGTTTGAAAAGACACTGATTGAATGATTTAATACTTGAACATTTCCCAATTACTCATATCCAATTTAGGTTTTAAATTCAAAGGCAATTGGAACACATCTACACAGAAAATGCATACAATAATAAACAATAGACATTAACCAATAAAATACTAAGGAGTGGGAAAAGTATAAAATGGAACTGTATGGGAAAAGTATAAAATGACACTATGAAAGCTATATGATGTTAGAAATGCCTCATTTTACACTTGAAAAATAGTAGACATAGATTTAATGATTTTGACATCGAGAAATTTTCCAATTACCAAGAACTAATTTTCATTTTCATTTAATAAATTTAAGTGTAGTTGCATTGCATGTGTGCACAGGAAATATTACTTCCATTCTTAATCATGGTCAACACACTATCATGTCAAGTCTTTATGAAGACATAATGAAAAGTTCTTAAGGAACTTGCAATAAGATAAATGATAAATGAGTGTAGTAGAATGTCATGCTGCACTAAAATGAGATGAAATCAAATGATGTTTGTATAAACGGCAATTTGAAAAAATATTTATGCTAACATAAGTTTTGTTCAATAAGTCTTATCCAAACTAGGATAAATACCCTCAATCAAGTTTCCAAAATAAAAAACATGGTATTTGATAGATTACAATGAATTATGAGATGTATAATTTATAGAAATCCAAATAGTTTTATGTACATAGAATCATTCAATTTGATGCATATGGAAATGGAAATTTCATTGTGACTATAGCTACATGCATATCAATGACCACCAATTGAGACTTTTTTTGAAACTTTACTGATTCAAGTGACTGCATCCAAAGATTAAAAGTACTAATTAGTTCATGCAAGAAATAGTTAAAAGCATAAAGAATGAAAATATTAGAAAGAGAAATTGTTAAATATTAAAGAGAGGAAAGATAAAAAGAAACTTACAAATGTCCTTTTGAATGTTTGTGAGAAGGTAGCAAGGATAGGTGCTTCAAAGATGGGAGACATAGATCCTGTCAATAGACACAAATGTCTCTTTCATCGAACAATACAAGCCATTGAGTAAGCAACACCAAAAAATGACAATGTAAAAGATATAGTAACTTACAAATCTATTTCTTTTTGTTGTGGACGCAATGATCTTGAGTGAATTTGAATAACATGCTAGAGGAGAGAAGAGACATTGACAATTGAGTTAAAAAAATTGCTTTTATGGACAAAGATCGAGTCACCACATGCAAGTAGGCAGTCGCTAGTATATAGCAATGCTATGTGTCAAAGCATTTATCTCTATCAAAGCTCATTAGGTTATTTGGAAATCCATCTAGGAAGGCAAGCAAAGCATATCAACTTCTTTCCAATTCCCCCCATTCTGAACTATGATGGATATAGGTTGTGTCATTAGAAAAATATGTAATGCTTGTGAGCCATTGTAATCAATTGAATATACATTAAAAATTAGTGAACTTTATATCATAATCCATTAATGATAGTTGCATTACAGTCTATTGACATTAAACAGAAATGGTAGGCTATATATGCATAGGCTGATTATGACCATGATATGAATGCATAGCAAGAGCAGCTGCAAGAGTGTAGCCATGTCAAAGAACTTCAAAAATCCATGAAACATTTCCAATAGAAACCACCACATTGCATTTACTATTTGCAAATTTGCATTTTGGTAGGATGGTGCCCATTAGAAAGGCTCATCAATGAATATGCCAGCAAAGTATTATATTGATATGCCAATGTTACCAAGATTAATTTATTAGAGACACTTTATTGGCTTTTTTTCCATTTTTCCATTCACTACGGGCATTTCCATCATGATTTTGTCATTTTGTAATTTATTTAATAATTATTCAAGCAAATCTTCCTATTGGAAATATTTCATGGGTTTTCTCATTTTTGGTATGATTTTGTCTTTACATGCACCCTATCTGGGGATGCATGGCATTTAAAGCATTGCATTTGCATGTATTATTTGTGAGTTTTTTGTTTCTTTTTGGTTTTCAATATCATAGATTGATACCTTGTCAATAGACACGGATTTCATAGGCGTGTGAAAATATGGTTGACTCTTTCTTTGTTGAGTGAAAAGAGTAAACATTGCAAATCATTATTTGCTCAGGAAAGTCAAAACTTTATACAATAACGCATTAATGGCTATTATATTACAGCATATTGAGAAAGAATGAAAATGATTTACTATATGTGCATAAAGGTGTCATTATGATGATATGCATTGGTAGTAAAAATGGATGCAAAAGGACAAGTATATGAAAGATTATTAGAAATCCATAGGAATCTATTTCTTTTGAAATGAGGCATTTTTAAGTTGCTATATCTTTTACAGTGTCATTTTACAGTGGTTTACATGTTTTCATTTAATGGGTTAATGTCTAGTGTTTGTTGTTGTTTGCATTAAATTGTGTGTT
>VDFB02262870.1:0-26068 GCA_007258455.2 Sequoia sempervirens
TTGATATTTATTATCGTATTTTTGTGCACCTTGTCTACCTTTGGGTTGTGGAATATGTTATTGTGTTGTCAATAGGGGAGTGGCTTGCAACGGGGGATGGGACACAAAGTGGTCCCAGCACAACTCGTGTGAGAGTCAGTTTAATCAGTGGAAAATAATTAACCTATATTAGGGATACAGTAGCTTAATACATTTAACTAGATAATTTAGCCTCACTCATTGGCTCAAGGGATTTTTTTAGACTTGAGATGAGTCAGGAAGGCTTGGAATGGCAAGATCATTATCTTGTCTTCTCGAAAGATAATTGATTCTGCACTGGTGTGCATGTGGGGCCGAAGTTCATGAGAGGTTACCAGAATAACCCAAGATGGGGGCCAGGACCTAGGATGATCTCCTTAGGATAACCAATGCAACCTCTCTGATGACACTCCTCCTATGACAACAATCAGTTTGTATTGTACAGTGGTTGTTCTTGATTCAATGATTCTAGAAGCAATGTAACCTTATGTTTTGTGTTTACTAGTATAGTGATGTTTGTATACTACATGTGTCTAGATGTAGTAGGGTTGTCTTGGTTACCTTTTACTTTCTCCTAGCATAGGGGTTGGGCCTACGGGTACCACATGGTTGGGTGGGTCATACACCTTACATTGTTGGGTTTTCTCTTCTTGTTCATGATGGTGGGATCTTCTAGTTCGATGAGCTCATGTGTTTCTATGGATTTGTACTTCTCTTATATTCATTGTAATAGTGGGACACTATGTATTTGTATTCCTCATTTGTAATCAAGGAGGATTCCTTGTGTTGTAATTGTAACATTATGTATGATCTATATTCGTTATTGTACTAAATGGTATATAATTTTTATATGGTGTTTTATCTGTGGAAATATGTGCATTACATTTCTATGTGTTATATTTATTATGCAATGGGTTAATGTTTTGATGGATGTTGTTTAGCATGAGTTAGTTTATTATGCTATGGTTAGTTTAATTAAATGTAAGTTTTGGAATTCACATGTAGACACGTTGTGTGGCCTAGAGGATGTACATGTTATAGTATATTACTTTACTTGTTATTGTTACTCTTTTTAAGAAAAAATGAGTTGTGCTTCTGCAATGTTGCATCATCCTCTAGGTTGTGGGGCGGGGTTTTACACAATCGTAAATTGTTTGAAAAGACACTGATTGAATGATTTAATACTTGGACATTTCCCAATTACTCATATCCAATTTAGGTTTTAAATTCAAAGGCAATTGGAACACATCTACACAGAAAATGCATACAACAATAAACAATAGACATTAACTGATAAAATACTAAGGAGTGGGAAAAGTATAAAACAACACTATAAAAGCCATATGATGTTAGAAATGCCTCATTTTACACTTGAAAAATAGTAGACATAGATTTAATGATTTTGACATCGAGAAATTTTCCAATTACCAAGAACTAATTTTCATTTTCATTTAATAAATTTAAGTGTAGTTGCATTGCATGTGTGCACAGGAAATATTACTTCCATTCTTAATCATGGTCAACACACTATCATGTCAAGTCTTTATGAAGACATAATGAAAAGTTCTTAAGGAACTTGCAATAAGATAAATGATAAATGAGTGTAGTAGAATGTCATGCTGCACTAAAATGAGATGAAATCAAATGATGTTTGTATAAACGGCAATTTGAAAAAATATTTATGCTAACATAAGTTTTGTTCAATAAGTCTTATCCAAACTAGGATAAATACCCTCAATCAAGTTTCCAAAATAAAAAACATGGTATTTGATAGATTACAATGAATTATGAGATGTATAATTTATAGAAATCCAAATAGTTTTATGTACATAGAATCATTCAATTTGATGCATATGGAAATGGAAATTTCATTGTGACTATAGCTACATGCATATCAATGACCACCAATTGAGACTTTTTTTGAAACTTTACTGATTCAAGTGACTGCATCCAAAGATTAAAAGTACTAATTAGTTCATGCAAGAAATAGTTAAAAGCATAAAGAATGAAAATATTAGAAAGAGAAATTGTTAAATATTAAAGAGAGGAAAGATAAAAAGAAACTTACAAATGTCCTTTTGAATGTTTGTGAGAAGGTAGCAAGGATAGGTGCTTCAAAGATGGGAGACATAGATCCTGTCAATAGACACAAATGTCTCTTTCATCGAACAATACAAGCCATTGAGTAAGAAACACCAAAAAATGACAATGTAAAAGATATAGTAACTTACAAATCTATTGCTTTTTGTTGTGGACGCAATGATCTTGAGTGAATTTGAATAACATGCTAGAGGAGAGAAGAGACATTGACAATTGAGTTAAAAAAATTGCTTTTATGGACAAAGATCGAGTCACCACATGCAAGTAGGCAGTCGCTAGTATATAGCAATGCTATGTGTCAAAGCATTTATCTCTATCAAAGCTCATTAGGTTATTTGGAAATCCATCTAGGAAGGCAAGCAAAGCATATCAACTTCTTTCCAATTCCCCCCATTCTGAACTATGATGGATATAGGTTGTGTCATTAGAAAAATATGTAATGCTTGTGAGCCATTGTAATCAATTGAATATACATTAAAAATTAGTGAACTTTATATCATAATCCATTAATGATAGTTGCATTACAGTCTATTGACATTAAACAGAAATGGTAGGCTATATATGCATAGGCTGATTATGACCATGATATGCATGCATAGCAAGAGCAGCTGCAAGAGTGTAGCCATGTCAAAGAACTTCAAAAATCCATGAAACATTTCCAATAGAAACCACCACATTGCATTTACTATTTACAAATTTGCATTTTGGTAGGATGGTGCCCATTAGAAAGGCTCGTCAATGAATATGCCAGCAAAGTATTATATTGATATGCCAATGTTACCAAGATTAATTTATTAGAGACACTTTATTGGCTTTTTTTTCCATTTTTCCATTCACTACGGGCATTTCCATCATGATTTTGTCATTTTGTAATTTATTTAATAATTATTCAAGCAAATCTTCCTATTGGAAATATTTCATGGGTTTTCTCATTTTTGGTATGATTTTGTCTTTACATGCACCCTATCTGGGGATGCATGGCATTTAAAGCATTGCATTTGCATGTATTATTTGTGAGTTTTTTGTTTCTTTTTGGTTTTCAATATCATAGATTGATACCTTGTCAATAGACACGGATTTCATAGGCGTGTGAAAATATGGTTGACTCTTTCTTTGTTGAGTGAAAAGAGTAAACATTGCAAATCATTATTTGCTCAGGAAAGTCAAAACTTTATACAATAACGCATTAATGGCTATTATATTACAGCATATTGAGAAAGAATGAAAATGATTTACTATATGTGCATAAAGGTGTCATTATGATGATATGCATTGGTAGTAAAAATGGATGCAAAAGGACAAGTATATGAAAGATTATTAGAAATCCATAGGAATCTATTTCTTTTGAAATGAGGCATTTTTAAGTTGCTATATCTTTTACAGTGTCATTTTACAGTGGTTTACATGTTTTCATTTAATGGGTTAATGTCTAGTGTTTGTTGTTGTTTGCATTAAATTGTGTGTTAATTTCTATTCTTCACTAGCATTGATTGCTTGTGTGGGCTACTAATTGTTGTTGAGTTAAATATTGAACACCATAATTCATTAATTTTGATTTCTTTGATATCCATGATTAAGAATGGAAATACCTACTTCAATGTGTTTTTAAGTTCTTGTATCTTTTATAGTGTTCTTTTTATAGTTCTTTGCATCTTTGCATTGAGAGACAACATTAGTTCCAACCTTAATCGTGGGCAGCAGAGAAGGTGCCATTAATGAATCATAGTGTTTAGTGTTTAATTCATTAACAGAGAGTGAATCATAAAAACATTCAAATACATTGAAGAATAGAGATTAGATGGTGAAATAGAGGAAGAAAGAAGCAATAGGAATGAGCAGATACAATGCAAAGATATTAACAAGTATAAAATGGCAGTATAAATCAAGAGTATAAACAATGAGAAAAATGATAGTGTTAAAGGAACTTACAACTTCCACCTTTTGTTGTTTGCTACACAGTAGATGTAAACCCTCTCAAGAGACACAAATTCTAGCCTCAATAAACAACCTGAGCAAATGAGAAAACAATGAAAATAATAGTTTGGTCAACAAACCTTAAAATTCAATGTCAATTTGTCTACTAACCATGATTAAGATTGGAAGTAGCTACTTGTAATTCAATCTATTTGATAAAAAATGAGAATTGTTCGTATTTGGAATATTAGAAAACCTGCCCATAAATAGAGCTCTCATTAGTTTGGAGCCAAAACAACATTCAAATTGAGTTTAGGTGGTTTGGCGCCAAAAATTTACAACATGAAGTTCAAATTTCAAAAGAGCATTTGCAATGGTATCTTCTAGAAAGTGCGCCAACTTCCTGGGGCCATAACTTTTGATCTGGGACTCTAATTCACGAACCGTTGAACCATTGGAAAGGTCTCAAAGTCAAGAACGCGCTTAAAAATTTGCTACATCAATTTCAGCAAGTTTTGTGGCCGATTCGGGAGCTCTAAGTGCCTCAAATCCCACTCGAAATATTTTCAGGTGCAAATATGGGAAACTAAAACTGCAATATATTTCAACCCAGATATAGAAAATAAAAACCATAAATTGAGAATTTCATTATGACGAAAAGGGTATCCAAAAATGTAAAAATATCTAAAAATTGAGAAACTTGAAATTTAACTATTTTTGGGTGATGCAAGATTGCCCTTACACCACTGAATGCTCCTGCATCAGACACCCAGGGTAATTTGAGAAGTGACCCCATCACATCTTAGATGGTTGAGGAAAACCCAACCGGTCAACCGCTGCCTTAGATAGCCAGGATGAATCTTCAATAGGCCTTCCTTTCCATTTCACTAGATATTCTTCATACTGCCTGTTTCTGGTACTCCTTCCCACACGACTATCTAAGATTGCTTCAATCTCCTCCTTTTCTGAAGTAGGTGCTGGAATCCCACACTGTTCCATTATTGGTACTTCCTCTGTGCCACCTTCATGATAGGTTGTCAAATTTAAAATGTTGAACACAGGGGAAATGTTGAATCCATCTGGCAACTCTACCTCATATGCATTCCCTGAATCATGCCTCTTCAAAATTTTACAGGGACCGGACTTCTTAATCTTCAATTTGTTATATGTTCCCACTGGAAACCTTTCTTTCCTCAAGTGGACCATCACTTCATCACCAATATGAAACTCCTTATACCTCCTCTTCTGATCTGCCTTAGCCTTATATTACATATTCATCTTGTTAATATGTTCTCTTACCTTCTCATGTATATCCTTGATGTGTTCTGTAAAATCTTGGCTTCAGCACTTATTTTCTTCTCTTGGTCCATCTTCCTCAATTCTGGAGCTCTTCTGGGGCTACCTCCATACACAATCTGGAATGGTGATCTACTAGTGCTTCTGTTGACAAAATTATTGTAAGAAAATTCTGCTTGGGGTAAGATCAAGTCCCATCCCTTGGGTTTATCTCCTATCAAACATCTCAGTAGGTTACCCAGACTCCTGTTAACAACCTCTGTCTGCCCATCTATTTGTGGATGGTGTGCAGAACTGAACTTCAACTCTGTCTTAAGCTTCTTCCACAAGGTCCTCCAAAAGTACCCCACAAATTTGGTGTCATGATCTGAAACAATACTCTTTGGCAGACCATGTAGCCTCACCACCTCTTTGAAGAACAAGTCAGCAATGTGGACTACATCATGGGTCTTCGACATGGAATGAAATGTGCCATCTTCAAAAACCTATCAACCACCACAAAGACTGAATCATTCCCTTGTTGTGTCCTTGGCAAACCAAGAACAAAGTCCATACTTATATCCTCCCATGCCTCTCTGTATAGGTAAGGGCTGATATAAGCCTATATTCTGCTCACTCCTTTAGCCATCTGGACATACTCTGCAACTTTGTACAAACTTCTTCACATCCTGTGACAACTGAGGCTAATAATAATGCTCACTGATAATGGCAATGGTCTTATCCGACCAAAATGTCCTGCCATTCCTCCACTATGCTTCTCCTTTATTAGGTTCTCCCTCATAGAACTCCTTGGGATACACAATTGACTTCCCTTAAATAACATGCCATCCTGGATTATGAAATGCAGCCACCTTGTCTTGTCCACTGTAATAGGTTCCTTGCAAGCTTTCCAAGCCTCTGCAAAATCAGGATCTTCTGCATACAGTGTCTTGAGTTCATTGAACCCAACCACTTCAATCTACATGTTTGTCATCAATGTATGCCTCCTACTTAAGGCATCTGCAACCCTATTTGACTTCCCACTCCTATGTTTCAAAACAAAGGTATAACTCTAGAAAAACTCTACCCATTTCATATGCCTCTTATTTAATTTTCCTTGACTATTTAGGTATTGCAAGGCCTAATGATCAGTATATAGAACAAATTCCTTTGGCAACAAATAATGTCTCCATTTCTTTAATGCTTGAACTATTGTATAAAATTCCTGATCATATACAAAATACTTTCTCTTGGCATCATTTAACTTTTCACTGAAATAGGCAATGGGCTTACCTTCTTGGCTCAACACTACTCCAATGGCACAACCACTAGCATCACAATCCACCTGAAACAGCTTGTTGAAATCTGGGAGAGCTAGAACAGGTTGCTTTGTCACATTCTACTTCAATAGTTCAAAAACTTTTTGCTGCTCTAGTGCTCCACTTGAATTCTTTTCTATCCCCTCTCATTGTTTCAATCAGGGGTCCCCAAATACTACTAAAGTTTCTAATGAACTTTCTATAAAAACTAGCCAAACCATGGAAAGATCTCACCTCGATAGCAGTTCTTGGGATAGGCCATTCTATAATAGCCTTCACCTTCTCTGGGTCCATCTTCAGACCTTCTGCTGAGACAACAAAGCCCAATTACACTAACTCCCTCTTCACAAAACTGCACTTCTGCAGATTAATCAATAGTTTCTCTTCTCTTAACTTCTCAAAGGCTCTCTGAATATGCATCAAATGCTCATCCAACGTTTTACTGAAAATAAAATATCATCTAAATACACAATAACAAAACTTCTTAGAAATTCTCTTAGTACCTCATTCATGAGCTGCATGAATGTGCTCAGTGCATTGGTTAGCCCAAAAGGCATGACTAACCACTCGTACAGGCCCTCTTTGGTCTTGAAGGTTGTCTTCCATTCATCTCCCTCTCATATTCGGTGATATCCACTCTTCAGATCAATCTTTGTGAAGTATTGAGCTCCACTCAAACAGTCCATCAGGTCATCCATTCTTGGCAGGGGAAATCTGTACTTGATTGTTATCTTGTTTATGGCTCAGGAATCTGTACACATCCTCCACTCCCCATCCTTTTTTGGTGTTAGTACTGCAGGTACTACACATGGACTCAAACTCTACCGTATCAAACCCTTTCTCAACAATTCTTGAACTTGTTTCAACTCCTCATTTTCTGCTGGAGTCATTCTATGAGCTGCCTTATTTGGAAAACTAGCTCCAGGAATCAAGTCAATCTAATGACTAATCTTCCTTATTGGTGGTAAACCCTTAGGTACATTATCATAAACAATATCCTGAAACTCATCCAACATCCCAAAACTTTCTAGGACTCACTATCCCTATTACTCATTCTAGGAATCAATGCATAACACACATGCTCATGCTTCATACCTTTCTAAAATTTCTTCCATCTACATAACAAAATTCTAAAGCACTACTTCCAAGATACCTTTCTTCTAGCCTCTGTGGTTTCAACTTGTGATCTAACCCCATCTTTTGTCAAGGAATAAGTGTTTGCATGGCCATCATGTATAGCTCACCTATCGAACTGCCATGGCCTCCTCAACAACATGTGACATGCATCCATGGGGATGATATCACAGAGTACCTCATCATGGTAGCTCCCAATCTTGAACTTTACTAGGCACTGCTCATTGACCAAAACTTTTGGTCTTTCTGCAACTAGGCAATCCGATATGGATGTGGGTGCCTTTCCCTCAAATTTCAACTTCAGGACCATCTCCTTGACACCAGATTCATCAAGGTTCCCACCTGCCACAATAATGACATCACAACATTTTCCTTCAATACTGCACCTTGTGTGAAATAGATTTCTTCCTCCGTTCTAGTTCCTTTTCTTTAACTCACTAGGCTCTTTCTAATCACTCAGGGTTTCTCCCCTTCGTCATCCGAATGCTCGATTGGGCCTCCCCATCTACATGTGCAACCCTTTCCATGACCTACTCTACCTTTTTTTGCCCTTGGTGTTGTGGACATTCATAGGCTTGATGCCCTTTCTTCACCACACTGAAACACATTCCTAAAACCACCTCTTCCGCATCCTTGTCCATATCTCCTCATCCTCTACCTCTTTTGATCACCACTCTTTGATCACGAGGGCAGTAGTTGTCATTCCTTTAGCTTTGGCTGGTACCCACATCCTCACTTTTATTTTCATCATCATTTCGGCTTCCTGAAGGTCTTCCACTGCCCCTTCTGCTTTGACCTCCTCGTCCTTTTTGCTTGCCATCAAATCTTTTGTTCAGCTTCTCTTCCACTTTTAGAGCAAACTGATACACATCCTCAATGGTGGTCATTCTGACTAGGCTTAACTCCTCCTAAATGCTTGGTCATAGCCCATTAAGATATCGGGCTACCTTCTCCTTATTGGTCTCTCTCGCGGACCTCGCTCTCGCTGATTATCTTGTAAATATTTAGTATATTCTTTCACAAATCTGCCTTTGTTTCAAATCATTGTACTTTCTTTTTCAATAGATCTAACTCGTAGTCCATCGTATGAACCGCTTTAGTTTTCACCGGCGCGTATCCGTCTAGTGATCTGACTTTTCCTCTTCATTTCTTTCCACCAACACCGGCATGGCCCTTCGCCTTCATTTTGCAAACTTAACCCAACTGGTCCTATTTCCCCATACTCCAAAATATTCTAGCTTCCATTGATCCAATCGGACAACTCTTCCGGTTCGTGATTCAAATAATCGACTTCGCTCAGTCTTTTCCCCATCTTCGAATGGCCCTTATTAGCTGTGCATTTGGTCTTGATAAATTGCTTTTCTTCCTCTCCTTTTATCCTCACTTTCTCCCTGCTTAACCTTTTCTCAATCAGCTCTTGTAACACATCAACCTCGCTCGAGGGCTGCCAATGCATCTCTTCCACCAGCATCTCTGCCACCTCGACCACCTCTGGCACCACCACACCTACCAGGCATCAATCTTGGAGGCATTTTTCTTGACCTTGACCCACAACCACGGTCCTAGTGTGAACTACCTCACGATCGGCGATCTGTCCACACACTCAAGAAAACCCGCTTTGATACCACTTGATGAGGGTGCAACCAGAGACAGAAAATAACCCACAACAAGAGAATAAATTTATTATTCAGAAAATGGAGCTTCTTACATGTAGAGGATCTCAAATCCCCAAGTTCTAAAACACATGCTAGCTACAGAAAGCTACAGAATAACCCTTTTGCAATATGCGAGCTTCTCCCCAAAAAGTTACCCAAAAATTAGAAAACCTACCCATAAATAGAGCTCCTCATTAGTTTGGAGCCAAAACAACATTCAAATTGAGTTTAGGCAGTTTGGCACCGACAATTTACAACATGAAGTTCAAATTTCAAAAGAGCATTTGTAATGGTATCTTCTAGAAAGTGCGCCAACTTCCCGAGGCCATAACTTTTGATCCGGGACTCCGATTCGCGAACCGTTTGAACAGTTGGAAAGGTCTTGAAGTCAAGAACATGCTCAAAATTTTCTATGCTAATTTTGGCAAGTTTTCGGGCTGATACAGGAGCTCTAAGTGCCTCAAATCCCACTTGAAAGATTTTCAGGTGCAAATCTAGGAAACTAAAACTACAATATCTTTCAACCCAGGAACAGAAAATAAAAACTGTAAATTGGGAATTTCATTATGATGAAAAGGGTATCCAAAAATGTAAAAACATCTAAAAACTGAGAAACTTGAAATTTAACTATTTTTGGGTGATGCAAGATTGCCCTTACACCACTGGATGCTCCTGCATCACTTTAAGCCTGTCAACCACAATATTATTTGCATTGTTCTTTCATTTGGTGAGCACAATTGCAACTATCCTTTGCTTGGCAGACTTAAAGCTTCATAGCATTATTCATCTAAGACACCTACAATTTAGGGCACTTGCAATTATTGAAGGTCGGGCAATTATGAATGTAGAGAACAATGAATAGTAGACATTAATACATAAAATGTAGAGATACAAAGTACTATAGCATAACAATCTAAATTATATACTGAGCTACAATTGATTTTTTTTTATCATGTAGACATAAATCTTGTTACAAGACACATATTTCATTGCTATGAAATAGTGTGAATAAGTGAATAAACAATGCAAAAACTGAGACCATAAAAGGTTTAGGAACTTACAAATGACTTTGTCAATGTGCTCAATGGTTCTTTTAGTAGTTAGAAGAAGGGGATAATCAACATTGCCTCTTTCATATTGTGTTTTTTTCCCAATGAAAAAAATTGTATAAAAGACAATTTGATGAGGTGATAACAATGGCAAAAATGTGTCAAATAGTTTGTTGTTGTTGTTTACGGTTATTGTCATTTGACTATGGTTTCCAACTAAATCGACATGCATGATTTTTGCTTTTGTTGGTTTTCCAAGAATTGTGGTAATAGCATAACCATAAATGAACATATCATCACCCTCAAATAGTAAAGTTGATTGTTTTGTGCATATTTGATAATGCTTGATGGCTCTGTGGTATTTGTTTCCAATTTGTGCATTGCAGATCGAACAATGAGAAGTACATTAATAAAATTTAAACATATGAAGAGTAAACCTATGTGTGACATAAGCAAGATATGATACTTGCCTCTTTTCATCTTGTTTGTCAAGCGATTGATTCATTTTATGTTGTGTAGTAAATGCAGTATACATTTTCCAAATGTTCTAGCAAGCATATACAATGAGATATTTATTTCAAGTATGTATTTAAACAAAGAAGGAAAAAAATTATTAAGATCTCATATGATTTTGAAGTTTGCTAGTGTCAAATTCCAGGTATCTACCTATTTGCATATGCTCTAGATGCTGTGTACATGTTGGGAACTGCTAAGATATATGTTGCATGAAATTGCAATAGATTTGTAATCTGCAAGGAGCAATTCAGAAAATTCACATGCATGCAAAAAAATCATATTATTTAGCTACAACCTAGCTCAGTGATGCATAACAATTTTAATTTTCCAATTTGGTTCCAATAAAGAAATTTATGTTATGAAATGTTTTAGTGATGTTTTGCATAGTATCATACCTACTCAGGAACAGTTGTGAACTCATTTGCAATAGGACAGCTATGCAAGATTATATCCCAAAATATGGTCGATACTCTTGTATCGAAACAATAACAAAGTGAAGATTTGCATAAGCAGTACAATGGAATAGTAATCATTCTTATTAGAGACATGAACAGTATGAACAACAATTGACCCAACAATACTTTTATACTCATTGAAATTGTTGACTATTTTTTTGCATTGTTAAACCTACATGTGACAAAGCAATGTAGACAATTCTATGTTGCTAGATAGTCTATTGTATAGGAGATGGGTTCAAAGTGCAAATAAAACCCTTTATTGTAGGAAGACTATTCAAAATCTTTTCATCATTAGAGTGAGCAAAAGCATTAGCCATTAACATGAACTTTGCAGAGGTTTCATCTAATTCTACTTTTCCATTGTCCTCATTGTGAATCCTATTTTGAATTCCATCCATGTAGAACTCCCCCAGCTCATAGTTTTTACTCATATTCATAACTTTATCGGTTGTCAAGTATGGTTATAAATTTTTATGCAGGCAACAATTGGAAAATTTTGGTCTCGCCAGATATGATATGTTGAAAATCACTTTGAATTTACTTTGGAAAAGAGTTGTATAGAATATAATGTGCATATTTGAGTTAATGCTTTTGCATAAACTCCATATCATTGATGTGTTATTTTGATCTCATTGATCTTGACCAAGAATGTGTTGGCTTGTGCTTTCCAAAATTTCCTCTCCAAGTAGCCAATCAAAGATATGGAATTCATGCAAAGTGCCTAATTCAAAACGGCACACTACACTGTTAGGAACTCTTTTCTAGAATAACATCAAAGAGAATTTCAATATATTGTATTTGATGAGGCCTAATTGTGTCAATTTCTGCTTGGGTTAAAAATCAAAGCATGGGAAAAATTCAATATGGTAAAGAGAGTGAGAAAGTAGAATTTGATGACACTATTGCAAAGTTCAAGTTAATCACTTATGCCTTTTCTCATTGACATGATACAACTTCCATATGAAAAGAATTGCTTATGTCCTTATGAATTCTAAGATGTCAATGTTAAAGTCTTGTAGGAAATATGGAATTTGGATTAGGTGGAAATGGGATAATAGTGGTTTGTATATAACTAGGTAGATCATGAAAATGTGGTTTTGATATCAAGTACAAATTGAAGGTGTGCATAGTAATATGTATATACCTTAGCTCAATGGTTATTGATTCTAGATATTTTGTTGCGGAATTATGTTTTGTTTGCATTGTAGCAGTTATTCTTCAAGTAGTTGCAAAGGAATGAAAGTATGTTGTAGTATAGAAATTCTATATTCCATCTAAAAAGCCAATATGATTGAACAAATTATGTTTGGCTTGTTGTGAGAAAAGGACAATAGCTTGAGTCATATCATGATATTGGTTTATACTTTGTGCATATGAAAAAAAAATTGCAAACAAAATCAAAAGGGTGTGTTCTTGTTTGTATTGTGAAAAATCCATAAGGCGTTGCATTTTTCTTTTTTACTTTTTTTGAACTTTGAATTTTCATTCTTGCATCTTTTTCATCAGATATAGTGACTCAATGTCTCCCACATTTGATAAAGCAATGTAGAGAAGGCCATGTTGATAAATAGTCTACTATATAGAAGATGGTCTCAAAATGACAGTAAAACACTCTACTATAGGAAGGTTATTCAGAACCTTCTTATCATAATAGTGAACAAAAGCATGAGCCATTAACACGAGCTTTGCAAAACTCTCAACAAATTAGAATTTTTCACTGTCTTTTGCATCATGAACTTTATCTCCAATTCCATCCATGAAGAACTATGCTAGTCTGTAGTTGTTGCTCATAGCCATAACTTTAGCAAGTGCTCAATATAGCTTCAAGTTTTTTTCCTAGGCAAGAGCTAAGAAAATTTGGTCTCATCAAATATAATATGTTGAAAAGTACTTTGAATTTACTCTAGAAAAGAGTTCTTGACAATATAATGTGTAGTTTTGAATTAATGCTTTTGAATAAACTCCACATCATTCACCCACTAGTTCAAGCTCGATGGCCTTCATCGAGTACAAATGGCTCTGTGCTCTCGAAGAGAAGTTTTTCTCCAAGTAGTCAATCAAACATATGGAATTCTTACAAAGGGATTAATTGAAAATGGCACATTATACTTGCAGAAACTCTTTTCTAGAATAATGTTAAAGAGATTTTTAGCACAGTGTGCCTGATGAGACATGATTTTTTTAGTTGTTGCTTGGGTAAAAAACCAAAGCTTGGTAAAAAAATTCAAAATGGTAAAGAGAGTGATAAAGTAGAATTTGTTGACACTATTGCAAAGTTCAAGTTTGTCGGAAATGCCTTTGTTCATTGTCATGATATTTTTTTGCATGGAAACCTCGATTGAAGCATTTTAATGTAGTTATTATTTTCATTTTCAAATTCATGGAAGGAACTTCCTGACAAAATTTTCACTATGTAATGTTTGTATGCAAGTGTAGGTGGATTTTCCTAGTGCAATTTTATAGTGCTGATCAATAGTAGTTTTGTCGTGCAAAGGAATTGATATGGCAGTATTACATGAGACATTCTGCAAGTGCAAATACTTTGTTCTATTTACTAAAGCACAAGTGCATATTGCAATGTTTAGCCAATATGCTATCCATTTTAGGGAGGTTGTGTCATCTAAAAGCCTAGTTTCACGACTAGTTTTAATTTTTACACTGGAGACCCTCATTCTTCGTAGATACATAGTTCTAGTCAACCAAATTATGAAAACCCAATAGCATTGTTGAGTGCAAGCCATAACTGCAAAGCCTTCAAGCTATAATACAATGACTATGAAGAGAATTTAAGTAATGATCCATGAAGCCATTGCGTAGATGCTAAAATGTATAATAGCAATTAAGGAAAACATGTATTATGTCAAGCAGCCAATCACCAAGCTTCCAATTGAACAATTCCTATTGAAAAAAATGTGTAAAATGCAGAACTCCATCAATTGTGTTAGAGATGCATTTGCAGTTGCTTTATAAGTTCCTAGCACAATTGGCTCTTGTAGTATCTTGTCTTTTAACAAAAAATTTTGTGACCATATTGACAAAATACACCTTGGAGGACAAAAGATATGGCACCTTGATGCAGATCAAAAGAGGATTCAACAACACATCTCACAAACCTTCACAATAATTCAAATCAATCTTTGTATAACATATGCTATTAGGCATTCTATATCACATTGGAAACATAACTATGGAAGCCCACAATTTAATGCAACGAACAATCATTAATAACTTCCACAAAAAAAATAATGAATCCAATCTCTTTGGTTAGATTGAAGAAAAATATTTATAGACCTCTCCTCCAACTTTTATGAAGATCCAACAGTAGAAAACAAAGTTATTGCATTTTCCCCAAAACTGCAAACCCTAGGTAGGGTTCAGACCTGCCCTCACAAAAATGGTCATAACTTATTCAAATCTTAATGAAATTTTATGAGACTTGAATAAAATGAAATTAGATTCACATAAAAACAAAATCCAATTGGTTTTAGATCCAAAATATAGGCTTTACAATCAGTACCATCACATTTTTCAGACAATAAATTCTGCACAATATTGTTAAAATAGGGAAGTCTCACCAAAATAGCCATATCTTCCACAAAACTCAATAAAATTCAATAAGAAAAAAATAATTGGAAACTAGAAACAGATATCTTTCTATCCATATATGATAATCCATTATTTGTTTCCATACTAGGCTGTACAAAGCACAACTTCAGCCTGGAAACAATGTAAAAATCAGAAAATGCACACAAAATTTGAGGTTGTCATTCATCATTTACTTCAAAAAATAGTGTCTCCAACCCCCAATTCAAGTTTTGGAGGGTTAATGTATACATTTCCAACCAAAACCAACTATTTTCAACCACCTTTTGATTAGTTTTTTGACAAAACACCTTAATGACACTTCATCTACCTAATTTTGCACTTTTGACAATTTTTACAATATGGAACAACTTTAAACATTATTTGACAAATGACTTAAAATATTACTTCCTAAGACTTAAAAACCTCTAAAATTGTTTGATAAACCTTATTACAGGACCCAATACACAAAATAAAGCAACTATTTACAAATGGCCTCATGGAGGCAAGAAATCAAACAAATGCTCATGCACCAAACTCTCGAGGGAAAAAGAATTCAAGCCCCTTTGAATTGTCTTCTTCCTATTCTTCCAATTCCTTTGCACTTTGTCCTTTGTCTTTTCAACCTTCTTTTTTTCTTCTTCAATATGTTGCACCTTAACCTACAATTTGTTTCTTGTCCAAAAGATTAGCACAATAAATAAATGAAATATGGCTTCTACCATAATACCTCCATCTTTCTTCAACTCTCTATACGTTTCCAAAAGCAATTCATCCTTTATCATTTCTTCTTCAAATCTTGACACCAAATCAATATCTTCTCCCTCTAAAATGAGGTTCTTCATCTATTCTTCTTCATCTTCATGCTCAGGAACATATTTCATCTACGAGATTCTTTCTTATCTTTTAAACTGCCGAATGTAACGAATTCGATTATTATTTATGGACGGATGCGATTTCCGACGCCGACCAGATGGACCTTTTTTAACTTATCTTTCTTTTGTCCATCTTGTTTCTGTTTTTCACTTCTTCTTTTTCTTAACTATTAATGACCATCCTTTAGTTTTGTCGAGCCGACTTATCTCAACTGGACAACCAGCCTTTAACTTACATACAACCACAACACAACTCCAAACACAAAACCACAACTACAACTCACCATCCCAAATATTTCTTGGGATCTGATACCAATTTTATGTAGAGAAAAAGAGGATTCAACAACACATCTCACAAACCTTCATAATAATTCAAAGCAATCTTTGTATAACACATGCTATTAGGCATTCTATATCACATTGGAAATATAACTATGGAAGCCCACAATTTAATGCAATGAATGGTCATTAATAACTTCCACAAAAAAAATAATGAATCCAATCACTCTAGTGAGATTTAATAAAACATAGTTATAGACCTTTCCTCCATTTTTTATGACAATCCAATGGTAGAAAACAAAGTTATTCCATTTTCCCCAAAACTGCAAACCCTAGGTAGGGTTTAGACCTGCCCTCACAAAAATGGTCATAACTTATTCAAATCTTAATGAAATTTTATGAGACTTGAATAAAATGAAATTAGATTCACATAAAAACAAAATCCAATTGGTTTCAGATCCAAAATATAGGATTTACAATCCATACCATCACATTTTTCATATAGTAAATTTTGCAGAATATTGTTAGAATAGGGAAGTCTCACCAAAATAGTCATATCTTCCACAAAACTCAATAAAATTCAATAAGACAAAAATAATTGGAAACTAGAAATAGATATATTTCTATCCATATATGATAATCCATTATTTGTGTCCATACTAGTCCTTACAAAGCACAACTTCAGCCTAGAAACAATGTAAAAATCAGAAAATGCACACAAAATTTGAGGTTGTCATTCATCAAACTTCAAAAAATATTGTCTCCAAACTGCCAATTCAAGTTTTGGAGGGTGTATTTATACATTTCCAACCAAAACCCAACTATTTTCAACCACCTTTTGATTAGTTTGTTGACAAAACACCTTAATGACACTTCATCTACCTAATTTTGCACTTTTGACAATTTTTACAATATGGAACAACTTTAAACATTATTTGACAAATGACTTAAAATATTACTTCCTAAGACTTAGAAACCTCTAAAATGGTTTGATAAACCTTATTATAGGATCCAATACACAAAATAAAGTAACTATTTAGAAATAGCCTCATGGAGACAAGAAATCAAACAAGTGCTCATGCACCACACCTTGCTAAATTTCTTTTCTTTTTCGAAGTTGTTTTTTTGTAGCAAAACAGAGTCTATGACTAATGGTCAAAAGAAAATGATCAAATTATTTTATGTATAAATTGAAATAAAAGTGAAATATTCATTGAAATATGCAAATACCAACTAAAATATGTTTCTTTATTGGCATTGCAATAATATAGAAGAAAAACATAATAATAGTGGATAAAGCACAAAGCAAGACAAGCCTACAATGCAAAAACAATATAGTTGCAAACAACAGGACAAGAAAAAGATAACTACAATGTAGTACATTTTCTATATCCAACCAAAACAATTCTCTTGCAAGAAGAATAGGTTGTGATAATATAGAATACAAGTAAAGAACAGGTTGAACTTACAAGTGTGCACCATAGCACACCATGAACTTGATCTTTTATCTACTCATATACATCGCAAATGGTCTAAGTTACAATTGCCACCTAAAAAAAAAAACAAGGCACCTATCAATCTTAATCATAAATAGAAAATTTATATAAGAATGCATTCCAATTTCCAATGGTCAACTGTAGCACAAGTTTCTAGACAAGGCATGTAAAATATTATGAATATTGTAGCTTATCAACCAAAACATTTGGATTGAAAATGTGTTTAGGAACAAAAAAATAGGAATGCATAAGCCTATTACATCCTGCCATGCAGAAATGAGGCTTTTGCTATATTTTGTGGGATTATTTTTTGCACAACGAACTTTCGTGTTTTTTTTGTTGTAATTTTCTCATTGGAAGTTGCTTACATTGGTCTTAATTTTGTATAATTTTTTCCATGCACTGACGTCTATTGGTTTGTGCACTAATGTTTTCTGCTAGGTATTGGCTGCTAAAAGAATGAATCAGGGCTTTTAAATAGATTGATATGCACACGTCATTAGTAGCTTATGTTGTGAAGTTTTAAATTTGTCAAGCAAACTATTATTTGTATTATTTATTCTTTTGGTTAGATCATATGCCCCATGCAAATGCATTGAATCATCCATGGAAAACCAAACATATCTTCAATAGCCAGACATCCTTCAATACGTATCGTTGTTTCATCAATAAACAATTAATTTGGATTCAGTAAATACAAAACAATGAGAAAAAATATCGAAGCCAGCGACAAAATCACAAAGTTTTTGATGAATCAATAAGGAAACTGAATGATAAGCAAAAATAGAAAGTAGACAATTGCAAAGATGATTTAAATCACTGAGAACATAAAATATCTATCTGTTGGAATAGTTTATGCCTATCATATTGAAAACAAAGAACAAGCCAGTTGTAAGTTCTTATATCTTTTCTTCATAGCTTTTTGCATTTCTGCATTTTATGGGCTATTGTCCATTGTTTCCTATTTTTGAGTGCTTGTTTTGTCTCTTTATTTGCTTACATTGTTTGTGTCAATGTGTTTATGGGTTAGTATTTCTTGTCCACTTAAAGAATGAACATGATAATGTGTTGGTCATGATCAACAATGGAAATAATATTTATTGTGCATGCATGCATTACAATTGCACTTGAATCTATTAAATGGAAATGAAAATTAGGTCTACGTAATTGAAAAATGTCTGGGTATAAAATAATTGATTATTGCATATTAAACTTGCATTATTTTATTAAAAGAGAGTTTCAATTGTTCTTTTTCAAAATTTTCATTCATTCCAACTCAATTGTATTTTCATGAAATAGCAAAATTCATTGAAACATGCCTACCTATTCAAGCTATATGTAAATGTCCTTTTATTTCTTGATCGATGAGTATCATGCACATATTGGAAAAATCAGTGCGGATAACTTTGGTGGATACAGTAACTTGAAAATGCTTCATTATTCAATTCATAGACTATATATATATAATTTACATGTGTTTGCAATTTCCTGATTGGCTTGTAACATTATTTTGGCAAGAGGAATTAATGTTATCGCCTCAATCTTGCATGTTAAATTTATACTCCAAGAATGACACCAAGAAAATAAAGATATGGTTTAGTTGATGTTGTGGGGAATGTTTATAAAAAGAAAAAACTCAATGTAATGCGCAAAATTTCACACTAAAATACAATTAAGGAAAAAACACAAATTTCAAATTTTGACCACAAACTCTAACATAATTCTCAAAAGCTCCTTCCTACACATGTACCTCATGAAAACCTAGCAAACATTAGACTAATAATTTATAAGGACCTTAGCCATCAACACCATTGAGTTGACAATCATGGTCGAGTTTCAAATGGAGATATGGAATCCACATTACCAAGGTAGGTTGGATTAGATCTACTAACTCATCAATAAACACAGACTTAATTGAATTCACAAGTTATGCAAAAAAAATATATATATCAATAGTAACTTTAAATATTTATTAAGAGGACAAGCCTAGGGGCTAGACCTAATTCCTTGGCGGCTCATCTTTGACGACCATGCCTACATATATAATTCACAGAGGAACTGTAGTGTAATGCCCCGCCACGCAACCTTAGAGGAAGTTGCAATTCACTACTTAAATGCACCAATTTTTTTTATTTTTTTATTTTTAAGTACAAATAACATGTAAGATGAATACACACTGCCAACAACCTCTAAGGTCATAAGACAAAGATTACTTTAAAACCCGAACAACAACAAACATTAATATAAACCAAAATATTAATCACTTAAGGAAATGAGACAACATACATTCCATACAAGATAACTTACAACAAAGGATAAGAAATACCAAAAGATTTCAATTAACAATATTTAAACAATAAGATTACAACACTCATTCCCCAAATGAGGTAATTCCAACAAAATGATTACATATTACAAATTCCACCTCGATAACAAATGAGGGGTAATAAAATACAATAAGTACTGAGACAATAAGGCATGAGAAGAAACTGATTCCCACGAGCACTCCAACTAGAAATCATGACCACACGAACAAGAAGAAGCACCAATGGATTAAGATGCACACCACCCAACCATGTGGAATCCAAAAGGTTCCACTCCCTCTGTGCTAGGAGATAGTAACCAAGAATTCTAACACAAGACCATCTACCACTAGACACAGGCCACACAAAACTGATACAAAATAAATACAAGACCTCATCACATGACTGAACAGTCATACACACAACTCTGGTATGAACTCTCACAACACCAACATAGGTTACATTGCTTCTAGACATAGAATAGATCAAGAGTGTCACAAATAACAAGTACAAACTGCTGACTTAGGAAGAGTGTCATCACATAGCTCGTCAAGGGATATCCTCTGGGAATCTTCCTAGGCTTTGGCCCCCACCTTGGGTTATCCTGGTGGCCTCTATTGAAATCCCGGAACCCATGCTCATTCATGCAGAATCAAATACCTCTCGCGAAGATGAGATATATTATTTTTCAATTCTAGGCCTTCCCGTTTCATCCCAAGTCTCGTACTAGCCCTTGGGTCCATGAGCGAGGCACAATTATCTTGTTTAATGTTTGATGCAACCTAAGCTTCTAAAAGATTAATTTAGTTATCACTGAATTAACCAACTTGCAAAGGGTTAACCTGGCACCACTTTGTCTACTAGCACCCATTGCAAGCCACTCTCCTAAGAACACAGGCACGGTAATAACTAGAATAGGTATCCAGATAAACACAACCTCTCCATTCAAAGAGGTAACAATCAAGAACTCACACCAACACTGGAGGCAACCAGGTTAAGACCCTCTCCAAACATTGGAGGCAACCAGGTTAAGCCCTCTCCAAACACTAGAGGAAAACAACAAAACAAAACCACTCCATCCAAGGAGGCACATATTGCAAAACCTTCTCCTATTTCCAAGGAGGCACAAATTACAAAACCCATACGTGAAAACTAGGTGAAACGACATGGTGTAACTATACATATTTTCCATAACACATCAAAGGTTGACTCGCATGCCACAACCGATATCGATAAAAGAACTCCTATATGGAATAATTTCAATACATTCACACTAATTCCACAACACAACAAAGACGAACAATTAACCACTAAGAACATTTCAAACAATGAAGTGAGCTATTTTTGGATTTCCTAAATCCAATCAAACATAGTATTCATGACTTGCATTTATCCAATCAATTGATCCCATCTCTTTTCACGACATAGAAATATTCAAAGAACAGATCATTTACTCTAAATTACACAACCATATTCTAAATCCAGACATTTCAATAAATAACATCATTGAATCAAAATCAATCCAATTAATAACTCTATGTCCCACAATCATATAATGTAATTATATCCACTTGTTTTATAAAGCATTTGGATTAAATAAATTACTCTTTATTTCAATCTAGCAATAAATCAACAACTCAATCCCATATGATTCATTAAATCATTCATTACTTCTAAGTTTTCTCATTTGTATTCTATATTTAGAACAATTTGATAAGAAGACGTTTAGATCAAATAAATCAGTCTTTCTTTCAATTTGCATTAATAAATCAACTAAATCTCATCTCTACTTGAATACGAATACATTCCAACAAATATACTTAATACTTAAATCAAACTGTTGACATTTAAGAATCTATAACAATTCTTTATATTTCGTTTCCCAATCTCATATCTTATTAAACATCAATCTTTAAAATAAAAGCATTTGATTATCTAGACTCTATCCTTTAAAATAAATCATTGACTATGCAAAATTCAACGTTCTAAATAATTCATTTGAATATAAAATCCACTTTTGCTTCTATTTTGAATCAAAATCATCTTACAGTTATCTATGTTTGAATCTATCCCTTAAAATTCATTTGACACAGTTATCTGTAACAATCAAAATCAAATTATAAATAAATCAAACTGTTGACAAATAAATCATCTGATTGGACTAAGTCATTCGTTATCTCTAAGTTTCACTATTATATTCAAAATCAAGATATTTTAATAAATAAGCATTTAAATTAAATCACTTAAACCATAATTCATCATAGGATAAATTAATCAAAGTCAAAATTCTAAATGAAATGTTTGATCATACTTCTATTTCATTTCATCTCAACAAATGAGATAATCGTTTTACGCTTCTCTTTTAACTATTACAATATCATTTAACATATGCCTTTGAAACATTATTTTATGTTTATAAGATTTACTATTTATTCTTGTTAATCAATAATGAAATTTCTAAATAAAGATATTCAATTAATTAAATCAACTCCGTTTATTTAAACCTGATGATCAAAGTCAACTCCTTAACTAAATTATATTTTCATATATTTCAATTAATCATATTTTGTTCCTTATTATTTTTCATAAACAAATATGTCCTCAATATACATTTAAATAATAGCTCAAAATCAATTCTTTTAAAATAAATTATGGCTATTTATTTAAAATATCAATTTCTTCAACAAAAACTCACATGACCATTATAATATTTCAACTAATCATCTAACACCCTTTATTATGCCAAATAAAATATTAATTAAATAAACAATTATTTTATTTGCATAAAAATAAATTATTTAAAGTTTAAATTTAAACCCCCATTTTTAAATTCCCATATATCATAATTTATTTAATTAAAATATTATATTTATATATATATATATATATATTTTTTAATAATATATATATATATATATATATTATAATATTATAATATTATACTATATATATTATATTTATATATTATAAAATATACATATAAATTTACACAATTTTAAAAACATATAAATAGTAATCAAAATTTTTATAACTTTTATATTTATTTATTTTTACAAAGGGCTGAAGCCCTAAATTCGCAGCCCCTCGCCTCCCGTGGTTAGTGGGGTTGTGTGCTCCACCCATAGCCCATCACCACCCACGGCGGCGGGGCTGTGTGCAAAGCACACAACATTCGTCACCTACTGCGGCGGAACTGTGTGCTTCGCACAAAGTGACTGTCGCTCGTGGGCGGTGGGGCTGTGTGCCGAGCACACAGTGCCTGACCCCCGGCAGCAATGGTGGCGGCGGCGGGGGTTGGCCTCCCCAGCCCCCCCAAAAATAAATAAAATTTATTTTATTTGCAAATTTAAAATACTATTAATCCCCCACAAAATACCCCTTAAGAACTTCACAAAAGAACAACCAGGGGTATTTTCCAGAAATTCGATAACTGGAAACCCTAGTATTTTTTAAAAAAAGAACTTGTGGGTCTTTTTGTTTTCTTTTCAAAAAAACTCAACAATCTTGTAAGCTTTCAAAGAAATATCTCATGGTTTTATGGGATTCAAACAACCTTTAAAGATTTCAACATAGCATGAAGAGGATTTGATCCATTTTCAAAATAAACAAGCAAGATTAAAGAAAAACCTGATTTTCCTTCAACAATTTGAATCCTTCAAGCATGGTGTTCTCCAATCCTTCCCTTGAATCCAACTTTAACCAAAACCTCGTTCTCCCTCAAAATTCCAAGCAAAACCCATCCCCCAAAAATGAACAAAAAAAAATTCTGAAAATAGAGTTTCCCCCAAATTATTCACAAATTCAAACTCAAATTCAATTTCAATTTTCAAATTAAAAAAAAAAACAAATATCTTTTATCAAAAAAGTCAACTATTTCAAAAAAAATATCTTTTCTACAAAGTCATTGTATTTTGAAACATTTGAACTTTAAATAAGTTAAAACAAAATTCTATTTTCCAAATAGAATGCAATACCTTTTAATTTAATTTAATTTTTTTCTTTTCAATAAAAGAATTTAAAACTTTTAACACTTTTAATTCGAAAGAAATAACTTAATCAATTCACACAATTAATTTAATTAATCAATAAAATAAATCTAATTCCAAGATTAGATTATTTTATTAATTAAATTAAATTAATTAATAAAGTAAATAACATTCCTAGCATTACAACCAATTACATTTAAGCCACAGATTAACAACACAAGCCATTATGACTTGAATTTAATTAAAGACCAAGGTGATCTGGGCAACATGAAACAACCAAACCTGACTACAACCTGACGACACACGGTGACTAGGGTAACGACTTGACACAGAAAACCTAGCTACTATCTCCCAAATAATTTCCGTTGGTAAATGGACACACTCACACCTATGAAGCCAGGTGGAGTCGATGTCATGTACCTGCCAACCTGCAGCAAAGACCATGTCAAATGTGCAATATATATATATATATATATATATATATATATATGTATGTTATGATCAAACACACCGTGAAGAGGGAATCTCAAAATTGTAGGGCACTCGCAAGCGAGTGATACAACCCGCCCCTTTCACCAATACAGTATCTCTAACTGACGCATCTAACATCAATGATATGATCAATAGCATAAAACATCATTTAATCAGATATCTTCTAAGTTTTTCTAAAACATGTCATTAAGATACATCAAAATAAGATAACCTCACATCAACATATAGCTTCGATGTCGTTTAACAATCACGATCACAAGTAATCAAGTTCCAAAGTCAAAGCATGTTCAGACACAATCGTTACATCATGATATAACATGTGCATCACCAAATAGTTCATGATCAAACAATCACTAAGTTCATGGTCACATCATAAGTATAATCAGACATAAAAGAACCTTGCCGATCCAAATATCCAAAACGGAGGGGTGTTACATCCTCCCCCCCAAGGGTTAGGCTTACTCCTGGAAGCCTACAAGCAAGAATAGGGATAGAACTCCCTCAAAGCCAACTAACACACTATCAACCTATACATTCAACATGGTGAAGCATCCCACCATCAAATCTCTGAATCACACAATCATGGATTAACATACATCATGCCTTAAGCACCGATACACATCATCAAGAATCATCATAAAGCCATACCTAATATAATATCATTTCAATGTTTACTCAAGGCAAGGTGTGCAACATTATCATTTCAACGTTCATCTAACTTTTGCATTTTGAATCTAGGTGCAATAATTTAACATCTATATGATTTCTTACATCATGACAATAATGTTGGGAACTATAGGCCACACCAACAAGGTGCACCTATTATGCAATTATCCTTATCAAGCATTTGTTTCACTAATTCCCTTCTCTAAAATTTACTTACTACAATTGATTTTCTATTCAAATTATACCTTTTTCCATAATTATGAGTGCAACTTGGGGACTTAGGTCCTTTACCCAAGGTTTGATTCTAATAAAACAAACTTTCATGGATACATAAACATTTCTCACAAGATGCAACATATCCTGGGTGTCAATACCCCACACACTTAAGGATAGACATTTTCATTAACCCAATAGAATGAGAGAGAGAAGACAAGATATTTACAGTTCTAACATAGGTACGAATGTAATCATGGTTCATAATCACACACACACTTTCACACAATGCATCAACCACATGAGAGCATGCACAAATCTCTATAATTAACAACATATTCACTCATTTCCTATTATCATATTTCATAATTCTCTATTCAATATAACATGCAAAAGCACTCCAACACCACATAAGGATCAATCAAGCAATCACTTGCACAAAAAGGTAAAGCACAAGCAAACATGCATCAAATATTTGCATGGAGAAGGAAACATCATGACTGCAAAAGAGGATACACCCCCAAGGAATTCCTTGGTACCCTCAAGGTCAAACAGAGCTTCAAAAACATGAGCATCAATCCTCCACAACACAAGACAAGGTTGGAAAATTCCACACTCAGAAATACCATACTAAGGCACTCAAGGCAAGAGGTCCTATGACTATCTTGCCCCAACAGATACTTAGAACACACTCAACATTCACACTACAACCACTCTCAAGGACAACTCAAGGGTCAC
>VDFB02262871.1:0-25154 GCA_007258455.2 Sequoia sempervirens
AAAGAAAGATCCTCTATCCTTTTATAGAACACAAGGCACAAATAGGATAAGACAAATACATGAGAGGAAATCCAAGGGACAAATCACATCAAGGCAAGTGAAATGTAGTGACTGGTAAAACAATTGCAATTTGAAGTCAACAAAGGTCAACTCCAATTGCACATTGAAGCTCTTTAGGCTTTAATCTTTAATCATCATGATTCCTTCTTGGAACCAAACAAATCCACTTAAACAAAATCTAGGAAATTCCCACAAATTCAAAGTGATCAGGTGGAATTTTTTCCTCCACATTTTAGGTTCATCCTCGATTTGAACATACTAGGAATGACAAACCCCCATAATAAGTACCTTTACATAGATTCTTGCATAAAAATTAAAATTCCATCAAAAAAATTCATGTGTGCTCTAATTAATTCTAGTTTTTGGAGCTTAGTGAAAAGAATCAATTCATTGAAATTGAACTACATAATATGATAATCCTTGAAATCCAACATGGGATAGAGCCTTGCTACAAGTCCAACATCCATAGCCCCAACAAGGTTATTTTTGTAACTCCACTCAAACATAGCTCTACTACCATCTAGGCATCTATAGCCCTAGTAGAGTTATTTGGATAGCCTAGAGAGTTGATTTTTTTTATATAGATATTGAAATAATGGCTCATTTTTCTTCTCTTTTCATATTTCAATAATAGCTCATTTTCAACTTGCAAGCAATGGATCCCACTATTAGGTTGGGAATTATTGTGGTACCAAAGGTTACCATTTGATTTTTCATTCAATGCAAATCCCTTCATCAATTCACCATTTCCTAAAATTTCATTTAATAATTCCCTGTTGGTGCATATTTTGGGCTAAATTTCACCACTTTATGCCAAATCCTACTAATTGTGACTCGTTATGTGTTAAACAAATATGCATAAATAAAAATTTAGCAATGAAAAATTTAATCGCCAAATTTAAATCTAAATTTAGAAACATTAGTTACCACCCTTCCGATTAAATTTTATGGAAATTGCTAAATATTTAGCCAACACTCCCAATTTAATGACATTGCACATCATTAATGGATCAGAAATATCATGATTACATTGAAACATGATCACATTAATCTGCATTAAATTCACATTCCTAAGCTTCCATGTATTATTTCTTTCAACTTACCCAGGTGATGATGTGTGTTTCCTTACTAAATTCATTTTCCTTTCTACTCTACACACATAAGAATCTCCATAATTAATATGGATCAAGAAAAATATGAAATGACCACTATTAACTTTGAAATCTTCAACTTGCTTGATTCACAATATTTGTACTACTGAAATTTTCTTAATTTTCTCTCATCACCAGAAGGTTTTCTTAGGAAGTATAATACTTCAAAGGCTTGAAAAGTTTTTCCTCATTCAGACTTCTAGTTTCACTATACCAAACTTACGCTTAGTCTTTGTGGAAAAGTATGTAGAATCTAGCCACTACTTTCACTTTTACTCAAACATGGCTTCTCATTTTGTAACATCACTTATAGATATTGGGATACCTATGGAAGATGTTCACTCGAATACCAAATTGATAGTAAGGCCTAAATATTTGTAGAATCTTGATACTATTTTGTCTATTGCACACCCGACCATCAGAATTCCTTCCATGGATGATATTCCTTGGTTCCTGGAAGACAGGGAGGTGGTTCCACTCCATCCTTTCCTCATTAATCTCCATATTCATGACTTTGAATCTCACTATGAACTAGCCTACATAGGTTATTTATCCCTAATAGATGAGGCATCCCATATTGACTAAATGGCTACTACTACCTATAGCCCGACTCACTCTTTTTGGATTTGTTGATCTTTTGAAGAAATAATTTAGATACCTCATGTATATATGTGATATACACATAAATATATAACCTTTGTAATGCCCCGCCGTGTTAACCCCAAAGGATGACAAAACACTGCACACATTTTTTTTTTTTGAATGTGAAACATTGTATAAGCAGGAAATGTACAATCTTAACATGAAAAGCAATTATGAATTTGCAAAGTTATCTACGTCCTCTGGGGTACGAGGAACGGTCATACTAAACTTTTATCCAGATGAAAGCAAAAGAGAAACATAAGGATAACATACATTCATCCATAAGAGAGATACAAAATTTTATTGAGATTCAATTCATAGTTTCATGTTACAATTGTGGAGCATATTTCCATAGGCACAACATATCAAAGCTACAATAGAACATTAGATAGAGCTTCCCTTATATCATGGGGAAGATTACATTGAGTACATAAATGAGGTTTATGGTCCAAAAGGAAGGAAATTCTTCATCCAAGATAAACTCTAGAATTCTGCATTCGCATCTGTCTCACGAACACATCCTGGGAACCCAATGGGTGCATAGCACGTTCCACCCGACCATGTGGACCCGAAGGTCCACCCCCCGTGCTAGGAAATGACAAGAAAGGGTCCACATCCAACAAGATCAAGTAAACAAGACTAACATCAACACTGACATAGAACAATCATCCCATCGTACATCGACAAGCACATTGACAAGTACATCAACACTTACATCAAGTGGTACATCGACAGGTACATCATCATGTACATCAACAAGTACATCAATAAGTACATCAAAAGTACATAAACAAGTACATCAATAAGTACATCAACAAGTACATCAAAAGTACATTGAAAGGTACATCAATAAGTACATCAATAAGTACATCAACACTTCCAGAGGCTACCAAGCAAGGAAGAGTAAACGGATACTGTGGGAGAGTGTCATCGCATGGCCTTACATGGATTATCCAGGCAACCTATCACAAGGTACCGCCTCCATCTATGGTTATCCAGGCAGCCTATCTCAAGGCACCGCTCCATAGGGTGACTCATGCGGAACCACTTACCTTTCGTGAGGACAAGGTAGTGATCTTACCAACCAGGTCTTCTCATCCCATCCTTAGTCTGTGAAAGCACTAACGGTATGGGTGAGGCACATCATTAATCTTGTTTAATGTTTTAGCTACCCAAACCTACTAGTTTATTAATTATATTATCACTTGTTTAGGAAACTCTTCCATGGGTTACCCTAACAGCCCCTTTGTGCGCCGGCCCCCATGAAGAGCCACCCTCCCCAACAGTTCCACAACAAAGCTCACAACCACAAGGGTGTACCAAACATAAAAGCCATAAAATGAAAACACAAGCGAGGCATGTACCATCTCGCTCATAATCACCACCAAAATGTAAGGAAATCATGGGACAAGATACACCCACGAGCTCAAAATAAAAATAAAATCACAATCAATGGAATCCAAAGGTCCATTCATGAGAATATTCAACACACATAAAAGGTTCCCTTTACCTCTGGAAGTCTAACTACATATCACCCATGGCTATCAAAGGAAGTAACTTAAACATTTGGGTTCCCATCATATCCAAAATATATCTAGACATAAAGTTACCCGAAAAGTGCAATTAAATAAGAGGGAAATATGAACAACAAATAATCACTATTATGCATAAAGAATCAATACCAAAGAGTATACAGATTAACTAAATAACAATCTAACATGTACAAAATAAGCTATAAATATCTTTTCACTTATACGTAAACATAATCCAACCCTACTCAAGATAGTGTAAAGAATCATTAAATGATTAACCATAATTAAGTGCATTTCAGATCATAACGTCCTTAAAGTGAGTAAGCCCTAGAATATGGTATACATTTAATTACTTTTAAACTAAATAACTATAATTAAAAATTTACTATCCTCCTTAGCTAATTTAAATTTTTAATTCCAATCTAAGCACTTTTATTGCAACCACGGGGTTTTGCCACAATAATGGGTTACACTTTTTGGGACATCCTGATTTTTGCCTGAAATCACATATTTTTAGAAAATACAATGATTTATGACTTTAAAAGTTCCATTTAAATTATTTTAATTAAAGAGGGATTGATCAAACCCCCTTAGATCAAACCCCCTTGGATAGAACCTTGTTAGATTTAAACCATACCTATAATCGAGTCTCCTCTACACCTATCAAAATGCTGATAAAAAACCACTTTTGATTTACCTTTTGAGTGATCAAATGAATTCATTTAAAATTTATGCTTTGTAAGCCTATAGCCCTTATTATAAGCTTCCTAAAAAATTATAATTTTAAATATGTTTAATTTGATTATTATATTTATTTTTTATTTCTTGTGAATGTAGGATTTTTAATGAACATAAAGTTCTTTATTTCACACATACGAAAAAATAGAAAAATAGAGAAAAAAAATTCTAAAAAATACATGTGCCCTAGGTATTGATGTCCTTATTCCAACAAAAAAGAATAAGTTAATTCAAATGAATACAAAAAGTTATGTTTGCGAAGTACACCTCTGTCAAAATTATAATTCTGCTGACTTGGAAAATTAATTAAAAAATATATGTAACAAAAATTATGAAAAAATATCCATCCCCTAGATATTTGTGTGAAAATTTTGTATTTTAAAAATCATAATTGTATCCTATCTATAAGAAAAGTTATGTGGGCCGAAGTAAACATCACTTTTTAAAAATGCTAATTAGTAGAAAAAATAAGTTATTAAAAATTACATAAAATGATTCACAATTTATTTTTTAATTTTTTTTAAAATATAATTAGAATCTACACAAAATATCTAAAAATAACTAGTTTGATTCATCTTCAAAACCTTAATGTTTTAGCTGCTATAGGTGTAAGAAAGTGAATGTCTGGTGAAAAATCTTGATTTTAATGTCAAGTTTGGCCAAAACTGTAACCCATTATTGTGGGATCACCTTGGTCCTAATGAAAGAAAATTGTAATTACATTTAACTTTTAATAATTAGAAATTAAACTAATTTTTAAAAGCTAATTCAAATTTTAATTCCAATCTGAGCACTTTTATTGCAACACAGTCTAATGAAAGAAAATTGTAAATACATTTAACTTTTAATAATCAGAAATTAAACTAATTTTTAAATGCACGTGAAAACATATCTAACCTATAATTTTTTTGCAACTATTAATTACATCATAAAATAACATTGCTTCAAAATAATTAAATTTTAAAATACAACCTATATAACTATATTTGTTACTTAAAATGGTAAATTTACTTCCAATATAGCATGTTTGTTTATTTATTTACATACATGCAAATCACACAGATCATTAGTAAAAGAATTTTTAACTCATTTAACTTTAACTAAACTTGTAATTAAAAGAAAAACTAATATTAAATGCACTTGTACATAATTCCCGACACTCACTTTTACCATTTATTTACAAGACACACCATTTAATCACCTAGGTTATTTCCTTATTCAACTAAAACATTTATCTATAATAACGTAATTAAGTTTTAATCTATGAGAAATAATACGTTAAATTGTTTTTCCATAAATCCATAAATTTAAAACAAATAATCACATGATTAACTCATATAAAATATGTATATAACTAACTCATGTAAAATTTATGTAAATACCTTTAAAATCTAATAAAATTATTTACTTATTTGTTTTTCCTTCATATCTTCTTACTCAGTATCCGTTTTATCTGGGGTTAAATTTGAAATGTTAGCAATAATAATACTAGGTAAGTTTTAATTTGAATAAAACATCAAAGTGATAAATAAACCTATTCTATATATAAACCTTCCAATTAAGATTTTGTATTAAGAACATTCATAGATTAACAAACTCGGCTGATTACCCTAATATCATTTATTTATTTTTATGAGACCTAATCATATGGAAATCTACATTTACGTTTTGTTGGCAATAAAAAAAATGTATTTCTTTTTTTCCCAACCGATTTATACCTAACCAATAGAACTAATGTATGACTTTGTATTTCCAATTACTCGTTAAGAGGTTTAATTGTATTTTACTTCTTTAATTCAAAACAGTTCTTTCAACTGGGTTAGGTAAATTTTAAAATGCCTCTTCTGGGCTAATATCTTCTAGATTTCCTAAACAAAATAATGCCTAGGAGAATAAAATAAAATTTATAAACCTCTTGAATCATAAGTAAAATTTAGTTATTAGTTAAAGTTTCAATCATTTGTTGTATAGTAAATAAATAAATTAGATATTTAATAGAGAATAAAATAAATGATTTATCTAAATGGAGCAGCCATGAAAAAAAATTGCCAACATTATGAGGAAAGTTATATTTTATATTTTACTATTTTATTTTATTTTTGCACTTCAAGCTGAAAAGTTGCAGCTGAGGAAAGTTGTGAATGGAATAGGGAGATTACTTACCCTACAAAGTAAAAAAATTGCAGCTGAAATAGGTTACCACCAATAATATCAGGGAGATTAAAATATGATACATCAGTTAGAAGAAAAATCCCAGCGCTACTGGTAAAAGTAATAAAGGGTTTGCAGCCATAAAAAGGAAATCTAAATTAAATGGTGTCTGAAGTGTAAAAGAAAGAAATCTCTTTCACCCACGCTACTGGTAAAAGTAATAAAGGGTTTGCAGCCATAAAAAAAGAAATCCAAATTAAATGGTGTCTGAAGTGTAAAAGAAAGAAATCTCCCTCACCCTTCTGGTGTTTCTTTAAATTAACTTGCAAGATAACAAAAAAATCAAATCAAATCAAATCAAATAGAAATGCCAGAAAGGATATACATTGACCACATTTTATTCTGAAGTGTTGCTACCGCAATGGTTTGTCAATAAATCAAGGAGGTTATTTAAACTAAATTTCTATGTGTTTAAGTGTTACAGGTGAACAGGTTGTCGGTGGAATAAGAGAGATTGTTTATTTATCCTGGAGTAATCTCCATGAATTTTTAACCTAAACAAGACCATTTATATTAAATATTGTACAAAGATTGGAGAAATACAGAGATAAATTCATCAAATGCAGCCAAGTCAAAAGTAACAATTTATCTTACAGTGAAAGAAGGAAACCCCGTGAAATCTAGGTAGGGTAAATTCAGTGGTAAAAAAAAATTGCATTAAGAAGTTAAACCTTTAAAGTTTGAAAATATGGAATTCAACAATT
Source organism: Sequoia sempervirens (assembly GCA_007258455.2). NCBI lineage: Eukaryota > Viridiplantae > Streptophyta > Pinopsida > Cupressales > Cupressaceae > Sequoia > Sequoia sempervirens. The sequence goes on from VDFB02262871.1 coordinate 7,039, forward strand.
AAAACTCAAATTTACTAACCTGGCTTTGACAGTCGTTGCAGAATCTTCTCTCTGTAAAATTTCTCTTCACTCTGTAAAATTTATCTTGCCTCTCTGTAAAATTTCTCTCGCCTCTCTGTTTTCCCCCCTCTTTTTCCTTTTTCCTCTTTCCTCCAGATAACTTAAGAAAGAAAAAAAATTACAAACCTCGGTACGCAGGATACAGGTGTCTATCAACACCGTCTTCTATTTTACACCCGGCATCTATTATTTATCTCGTTTACACTTGGAGGAATTTAGTAAATCAATAAATCTACCTCTAATCTTGATTGTCGTCATGAAAACAATTTCATTAATTTTCCACTTTAACCAATACCTCATCATACTTAATTAACTCCAATAAATAAAATACAATAAATTCTTTACGAAGGGTGAATTTTCAATTACTTAAATATCCATATATATATACACAATTATTATTTATTATTATTTTGTTCGAACTTTACTTTCGATTGACATTTCATTGTATCCCTTTAAATAGATTAAATTAAATTTACAATTTATCAAATAATTTAAATTTAAACTTTTAAACTTCAAATATTCATTATTTAAAATACAAAATTGTATTGCATTTGCGTTTTAATATAATTATAACCTTAACATTAATTCAATATTTTTAATTATTAAGATTTCCTTAATAATTTAATAATTTAATCTATTGTACTATAATTAAATTCATATTATAAAATTATAAAAAAATAAACCATGAAACTCAAAACAAGGACCAAATGAACATAGCAATGACTATGCCTGATACTAGAAACACATCAATTGCCAATAATGATACACATCTAGACAACATAGTAAACACATCAATATTTACGACTTGAAATGATCAACATAAAACAATATGATACCATAACAAGACGAAATACTGACAGACGACAGATACAGACATGGACACTTCCTTGTCAAATCCTTAAACCACGTCATAACCATTGGGTATATTGGGCACGCTCAGACCTGACGATGCAGGTGGAGTCGGTGCCCGGTACCTGCAGTCCTGCATAAAAACAAGTGTTGGAACAACATATATATATATCTACTGTCAAACACATTGTGAGGGAGAATTGCGGTGTGGCAGGGCGCTCACGTATGAGCGATGCAACACCGTCCCCCTCACCCAAAAGTCAAACATCAGCACAACATCCTACACATCATGAAATGAGTATTAAACAATTTACATAGTCACACAATATAGCATAATCAGGAAAGATGGTACCATGCATCATTATATTATCAACATCATAAAACACCATCATGTGTATCCAAGCAAAACACATAAGCTCAAATAGGAAAAACAATCACCCATGTCATCTTGAGTCTGTAACAAACGTAAACAGTATCCCCATAGTAACAAAAGGGAACAGTATCATGAGGGGCACTACAACCTTTAGTACATCTTAAAGCATGTTTCTATTGTCAATGGTTTTACCATTTTCAGTTCATAGTTCAATTTTATAAATGTTTTAATTAACTCTCATGTGTAAGATAAGTTAAGAAAAATTTGATAATGTAGAGGCGAAGTGGAAGAGAAAATAAAAAGAAAGAAAGAAAACAAAACAAAACAAAACCCTATGAAAAATAAAAATAACCCTAATTAACTAGAATTCTAATCTAACAAGTGATTAACCCTGACAAAGAAACTTATTTTAATTTCTATGACTATTTCCCTTGTTTTGGTACAAATTACAATAGGTTTATCCTTAAATTCATTCAGAAAAATTTCAACAACTCTATTGTAACAATGAATTATTTAAAATTTTCTACATTTAATATTCTAAATTCAAAGATGTACTTACCAATGACTTGGATCATATATATGAAAATAGCCTCATTAAAGGTCAATTGGACACACTTTGTTTTATGTGGCCATACTCTACCTTCTTTAAGCCTTGGTTCATGGTTTGTCTCTACACTCTGTTTATTTCTAGGAATGACTATTCCCGTTTCTTGACTTTCTCCTCCGAAAATATTCATGTCTTCTTTCCTATCTTAACTTTGGAATTTGTTAGACCAATATATATTATAATTTATATTGTTAATAGAGAGAGAGAAAAAGTAAAATTTTGATACTTTGTACCCTACTTAAAATTAGGGAAATTTCCTTTATTTAACTTGTGAACTTTCAAGTTGGAGAAAAATAAACACATCTCCCACTGAATTTTCTTTCTCCCTTTCCTCATTTGTGTTTTCCACATATAAGGAGAATGATGACTCATCAATATTGTTTCCTTGTTTCTAATGTGATATCTCAAAATCTCGACATTCTCACCTATTTTCTTGCAAAATGTTAGTATTTTCTTTATAATAATTGTAGTTTTCAAAATGTCTTGATGTATCAGTTAAGTTTTTAAGATTTCCAATTCCACTATGGTTAAACATTTTTCTTGCTAATGGTTCCTTTCTTCTAGTAGTTAGAACTTCTTTTGTTAACATAATCACTTTACACATGGCCAAGCTTAACCTAGTAAAAAAAATTCACACTTGAGTATTGTATCATGAATTCTACACTCAGTGACTCTGTTAAAGGTGAATAAAATCGAAGGATATAATTTGTAGTTAAAAATTTTCCAATGTTTCTCAACTTCCATATTAAAATACCAGCTTGCACTCAACTTCACTTTACAAGCTTTCTTCTTAAACTCGGGACTAATATAAAATTTGAATTATGCCTTCCTTCTAGAGCCCATTCCTGTTGACAACAATTTTAATCACAACAACAGGGTGAAAAAATTCTTCACAGATATACCACAAAGAGCCTATCCTTCTTGAAAGATATGGAACAAAGACAATCTAAAAGGGGAATCTACTTTAACAGGAAAATATTGGCTCAATTCAATCCCAAGTCTTCGATAGTCAAACCTTGACTATACTAGGTTCACTCTCGAGTATAATATGATATTGCTTTTAATCTCAAAGGGAATATTGTTCAGTTTGAACTTGGTAGATATCTAACAGTTAAATGTATATTTGATCAATAAAATAGAGAAATAAAAAACATACAAAATTATAGTAGAAATAAGACAACATAGAGAATTTAATGTTGTTCACCCAATTTGGGCTACATCCACAAAACCATAGCCATCTAATGATTTTATTATCCAGTGAAAAACATATTACAATATCACAAATAATCACCTTTTTCTACATACTATAACCCCCATCCCAACCTCTTATAACAATCTTTTTAGAAGCCTCCAAAATTAGGGTTTTACAAAGTCAATTTTTTTCCTTTTTTGGTCCAAGATCTTTTAATCAGCCTCAGACCCCAGTGAAGTTACATGTTGGGTGTACAATATAGCATGATTAGTCACCACATACCAACAATCTCCCACTTGGAGATAGACCAGGCTCCACACCAACACAATCTCCCACTTGGAGACTGATCCTAGAAGACACTGTTGCACTTACAACTCCCACTAGAAATAAGTACCTTGGACCCTGCTACTTAGTTATACCTAAATTCAACCTTGAAGGAAAATCAAAGCTAAAGAGGAGCTTAGCTTCTCCCTTGACACCACCTTGATAAACATATCCATTGGATTGGCATCTGTATGTATATTGTCCAGCTTGACCTATCCATCCCCCAACACTGATTGAATGAAATGATATGTCAACTATATGTGTTTTGTTTTAGAGTGCAAGGCAGAATTCTTTGCAAGATGTATAACACTATGGCTATTTGTAAACAAGTAATTTTTAGCCTATTGTTTTCCCAACTCTTCCATCAAAATTTGCAACCATATCATCTCCTTTGCCGCCTCTGTTGTAGCAACATAATTTTCCTCCATGGTGGATAAAGCAACCACCTTTTGCAATAGAGAAATCCAACTCATTGTTGTCCCACCAATTGTAAATACTTAGCCTGTGGTACTTTGCTTGGTATATATATCCCCTTCCAAATCCTAGTCAACATAGCCTTTTAAATCAATATTTGAACCCTCGAAATATAAACATTTATTGGATGTAGCTCTCAAGTACCTAAGAATCTATTTTACCGCATTCCAATGCTCAACACTAGGATGACTCATATACCTAATAACAACTCCTACAACATGTGTAATATCTAGTCTTGTGCATACCATGGCATACATTAAACTGCCTACAACTAAAGCATATGGTACCTTGGACATTTTTTCTTCCTCCTCTTGTGTCTTTGGAAACATATCCTTAGTCAACTTAACATGACTCAACAAAGGTGTGCTAACAGATTTTACATTTTCCATATGAAATCTCTACAACACCTTCTCAACATAATCAGCCTTAGATAAAAGAAATTTTCTATTTTTCCTATCTCTTGTAATCTTCATACCAAGGATTTTTTTTACTGTCCCCAAATCCTTCATAGAAAATTAATTTTATAACTATTGTTTTAACTCCTTTATGTGATCCATTTTAGACCCCGCTACAAGCATATCATCAACATATAAACATAAGATAATGTAGCTATCATCATCTAACCTCTTAAAATAAACACAATGGTCTGAATTACACTGACTATAGCCTTCCTCGGCCATAAAACTATCAAATTTATTATACCATTTCCAAGGTGCTTGCTTCAAGCCATATAGACTTTTTTTCAATTTGCACACAAGTTTATCCTTACCTTTCACCTCAAACCCTTGTGGTTGTTCCATATATATTTCCTCTTCCAAATCATCATGCAGAAAGGTTGTTTTAACATCAAGTTGTTCTAAATGAAAATCTTTAGTAGCCACAATACTTAAAATAGTATGAATAGAAGTCATTGTAATAATAGGAGAAAAGATTTCATCAAAATCAATACCCTTTTTCTATGCAAATCCCTTTACAACTAATCTGGCTTTACAACTTTTCTTACCTCCATCCTCCTCTTTTATTCTATAAAACCATTTTTTTTGTAAAGCCTTTTTACTTGTAGGAAACTTGCATAATTCCCAAGTCTTATTTTTTAGCAACGAGTTCATTTATTCATCCATTCCATGCTCCCACTGAACCTTGGTATCCACCTACATAGCTTCATCATAAAATTTTGGTTCACCAACATCAGTTAATAAAATAGAATACAAAGAGGGAGAAAATATTTTGGGTCTACTTATCCTTGAAGATCGTCTAACATTCATTGGAGTTTGTGGTATTTTTTTATTTGCTAATGTTGCAAAGCATGAGGAACCAATGGAACATTTTTGTTTGGTGTATCATCCAACACTATAGAAAATTGAATGTAGTTTCTAAACTACTAGGTTTGTTTTAAAAAGAAAAAATCTATTTGGTGAAAATTTGAAATTTCAATGCAATAGTACTTAAATTTTAGTGAAAAATAAGTAGGTTCCTATCTAACCACCTAACCATAATAAAATGACAATATTTTTTTATAATATTTTAGATATAAGTAGAGGACTCATGTTCCAATGTCATGCATATTTTTTGTAATTTTTTCCAAGTAAATAATTAATTATCAATTTTCTATTACAACTTTTAAAAAATATAAAAAACTTGTATGCCTGACCAACTTAACTTGGTCAAAACTTCATGAAATTCAATTTTTATTTTTTTAATCATATAGTATGTGAAGCATAGAATGTGTTGCATGTTTTGGGTTCAAAAAATATTATACCATTTGAAAGCTATAGATGTTTTTCAATCAGTCTATCAATTAGGACTTTAGTCATAATTTGAATAGAAAATGAATAATAATTACTTATTAAATTCAAATTAAATCATAATTTATATTGGTATAAAATTGAGAATATCCTCTAAAAACCCTTTTCATTTCATCAATTTTGGGTTAAAAAAATTAGTCATCCACATACCCATCATATTGCCACTTTTTGGCCCATCATGATCCTGCACATACCCATTACAATCTCATAGATAATCACCTTTTTTGACATATTGTAACCCCCATCCCAACCCCTTATAACAATTTTTTAGAGCCTTCTAGAATTAAGGTTTCACAAAGTCATTTTTTTTCTTTTTTAGCTATTTTTCCTTTTTTGGTGATGACCCTGGCAAGGATACATGCGAGGTGTATACTATAGCATGATCAGTCGCCACATACCAACAAATATGGTTGTTTAATATTATATATATTTGAAATTTATTTTTCAATTGGATCGTAACAACAAATGCCATGAAATTGAAAGATTTGAAATAATATTTCATGGACATCAACAATTTATTTGCTATCACTTAGGTAGATTTAGCATTAAGCATTCAAGAATTTCATAGAAAATGAAAGATTTTCAATAAATTTCCATTCATTCATCTATTTTTTGAAACATTTTCAAGAATTTAACATCCATTCTAAAACAAAGCATAAAAATACTAAAAATATAAATTTCTCCCAGTTATTCTCCTTACATGCCCCAAAGAATTCATCAAATCAAAGAAAATTGCTTTATACTTCACTAGATTGATTCACAACTACATATGAAACAGTGTGATCTTTTAAAGAGATGGGTTTTAGTTTGGACACCAAATAGGTTCTGTATAGACCATTAAATGACACAACACATAGTCTTGTTCAGATGAACTATCAAAACAAGCTACAAAAGATTCATGAGATAGGTAGCTATAAAATTGGCTTTGATATTGATTAATATCTACATGCATACAAGTATTTAAACTAGAATGATTTAGAAAATAGGAAAAAAGAACAAAAATTAGAGAATTTTTGGCTCTTCCGACATCCACAAATTTTGAACATAGAAAGAAAGATCCTCTGGCCTTTTATAGAACACTAGTCACAGATAGGATAAGATAAATACATGAGAGGAAATCTAAGGTTTAAATCATATCAAGGCACATGGAATGTAGTGACTTGTAATAGAATTACAATTCAATTCAAAGAAGGTCAACTCATCTCACACATTGAAGCTCTTCGCACTTTAATCTTTAATCATCGAGATTCCTTCTTGGAACCAAAAAAATTTGCTCAAACAAAATGTAGGAACTTCCCACAAATTTGGAGTGATCAATTGGAATTTTTGCCCCTACATTTTAGGTTCATCCTCAATTTGAACATTCTAGGAATGAGCAACCCCCAAAATTGGTACACTTCTTTGCCACATGCTTAAACTTGAGAGTCCCAGGCTCCCAGTATTTGGCACATTTTTGCAACTAACTCTATTCTAGCATGAGATTTTAAAGTGTATTGTTGAACTTGGAAACACCATTGGATATTTTTACAAATTTTATTTTCCTGACCATCCATACTTGAAATTTGCATCATAGTATGCATCTCCTGCAATCACAAATTCTAGTTATCAAATACCTTTTAAAGGAAACAAAACATTTATAAACATCTCATGTAAATAAAACCATTATTCAACGTTAGTACATAAATCTCATAAATAACACACTTTCCAAATTATCATAAATCCTTCCATGATTATCTTCTACATATACTAGGTTACTAGACTATCAGAATTATTAGATGACCTTAATATTTTAAAATTACATTTGAAATCACTACACAATACTTGGTACCTAGTATTTAGCTTTAGCCATGAACTTTCCTTGGACTTTAGTTTTACCAAAACTTCCATTTTATCAGACTCCAAATATCATATGAGAACACTCTTCTCATATTTTCACTACCTTTTTTTTCAAACTCTTCTAGTTCCTAGTATCTAGTACCTGAAATACTTACATTACAAAGTACTCTTTGATTAAATATTTATCTCTACTTTTCACTTCCGATGATCTTTTCAACTTGCTAGCTCCTACCATAAGAGTAATTTTTTTCCACTTGGTTTCCCAAGTCTTACAGTCTTGGTGCATGTTGTGAGACCACACAACAGGTACCTCATGGGGGCCATGGGGTATTCCAACTATAATCCTATAGCCTTCAAAAGATTTGTATCCTTTGCTGAGAGAGTGGTGGCCAAATTTCGAAGAAGGCTAATTTTTCAGCTACCGAGACACTACCGCGAACAGGTGGGAACCTAAGAAAAAAGAAAAAATATGTCTTATAGGCAATATAAACTCTCAAATATATACATGAAAAATTATAAAAGTGTACTAAATTTATTCTAGTGAACTTCCCTAGAGGTCATAGACAAATTAGACCCCTTTTGGGACACTTTGTGAAGAAATGGGATAGTTTGCGAAAAAGTGGGACACTTGATGAACAAAAGGAACAATTTGCAAAAAAGGGGTCTAAAACTTTTCAAAAAAAGAGTAAAATTTGTGAAATTATTTTCCAAGGCCCTATATTAACTTAGAAATGTGTAAAAATGATCAAATAAATGCTTCTAGAAAAAGCTAAGGCAGAAAAATCAACTCACCTCATGGTAGTTCTTGCCTTGTGTCACTTGGTGTCATAACACGTCCAGTATCACAAGCCTGTAATCTTGTTGGCTCAACATTTTTGACTACTCCTCAATCATGATCAAGCTACAAAAAGATAAATGACAAAATGGTAAATATTTACTTTACTTTTTACTCTTATATAAGTTAAAATTAGGGTTTTTACTATATTAGGGTTAAAAAGTGCCTTTCATTCAAATCAACATAACAGTGCTAGAGAGCTTCATTTTTTGCACTATTTGTTACATTGGAATCATGATTTGACTCCTATCCTATTCAAATTTCTATGATCATGTGGTATGGTACTTGGAAATATCTTATGATATGACCTACCTTATTCGATGTAGCTAGATTACTGCCTTGATTCCACCTTTGTTAAACAAACAAAATAAAGGGTGGGCATACATTTACACTTAATTTTGATTTATAAAAGAAGTTAGATGAGAGGATTTTTGGACAACCAATGATTTTTTGTTGCAAGATGTGGGTCCTAACATTGTGGTTTTGCATATAACTATAGTGGGGACTGCATTCTCCCGTGTTGTGAATGAACCTACATGAGTATCCTTTTATGAAGTAGAGTTTATTATTCAAAGTCCTTTAGCTTGCATATGGATGTAGAGTCATACATGAGCTAAAGTGGGGCTAAATGTAGTGTAGAAAATTGTACGATCTTGAAAAATAGGAAATTTCACACTTAATTTGGACCTATTTTGGAGCCCTTACCTTAATTACCCCTTTAAAGTCATCATTAATAGGCCCCCAAGACCCATTATTTTCAATCTCAAGGCTCATTTCACCTATAAATCTCATAAAATCAACTAAAATACCAAAAATCCTAAAAGCCCACCATAAAAACCTAAGGTGTGACTCATTTTCCACCTTGGGCGAATGAGTTCCCATAGGTGAGACCCATTTACCAAGGTTGGCGAATGAGTCCCATTTGGGTTAATTTTTATTTTTGAGTGGGAAATTCACCAATTTAATTCTATTTTTTGGTGGATGTCAGCCTTTGATATCTAAATAATGGTCAATTAGGTGTTAATGCCAATATAAGCAATTTTTTAAGTCATTTTTATCAATCTAAGCAATTTGAGCAAGCATTTTTAAGAGAAAATTCAAGAGACAAGTGTTTAGAACTATGGTGGATGGATATGTGGATGTGTCTGCACTTTGACCAAAAGAGGTACAAAGAGAGAGATCCAATTTCACACTCTGCACACACAAGGACACCTTATAGATCTTCACCCAATAAGGAATGGAAAGATATGGTAATAAGATATCCTAGGATATTATTTGAAATTAGGAAAGAGTGGTCACCACCAAGAATAAACATGGAAAAGAAAATGTTGGAAAAATATTAAGTGATATGCAAACAAATGCTAAATTACCTAGAAAAATAAACAAAATGCAATAGAAAAATATGAAACTCAAAATGTGCACTTAAGAAACTGAAGGAGGTAGAATGGAGGTCTAAAATCCAAAAAAAAATTCTGCTAATGGTGACTAGGATTCATACACCAATTTGGGCCAATACATCCAATTTCGGGGAAAATTTTCCAAAACAGATTTCTGCGAAATGGGTATTGTATTGAGATTTGCAAAAATCTTCTTCATGTCTATTTAGTGGAACTCATTCTACAATAGTGGTGAATCAGTCCACTTCTACTTTTCAGGAAGTTCCAGACTTGATCTTGTGCCTCTTCGCCTGCTCTACTCTATTTGACTAATTTTCTAGTCTGAATTTGCAAAGCTCCAACTATAGACCTTCTCTAAGCTCCTCTTAGGTGTAATGGAAACTTTAACAACTTGACAACCTTTCTCCACCATTACTCCTTGGTAAATATACAACCTATTCCTACAAATCACTCACAAGAAGAGCAAAAAATGTTATGGGGTTAGTGAATAGGATTTTTCCTTAGTCAAACCCCTTGTTGACAATTAAACCATGAAATAGAATGAAATATAGAAAGAGAATGATGAATGAACAAAGTATAATGTTACAACTCACCAAACCATTTCAAAAATATGTTGCAATCATGTAAATAATGTTTGCAATGCATGTAGACTTAGAATCTAGCTTAATGTTGATAGATCTTGAATGTAATGCTCGCTTGAAATACAAAACTATATAACATAATTGTTAGCTCTAAAACAACATGATGCAAGTAATATTTGACATGATGAAAGACACTTGAATAATGTTCTCAAATGCCTGATAATTTTCTCTTGAAATTCCATGAATTCTCTTATGAATGCTCAAGAGCTCTTGTGAACTCACTTCAATGCTAGGTATGAATTCTTAAATGCTTGGGATGAAAATGAGAGAAATAACGTTGTATTTGTACTCAATTATGCAACAATTTCAAAAATTACAACACTACAAGCTGACCTTATATCTTGGAGAATAAAAACCTGTAAGAAATTTAAATAAAATTTGTATTTTTAGTTAAAGGGTACTCATTCGCAACTCTAGGTGAATAGGTCCCACATAAGGGGACTCATTTCACCATAATCGCAAATGACTCCCACCTTAGTAATTCAAGGTGGATCTTCAAGATTTTGATGTTTTAAATGCCTTTTGTCAAGATTATCCTAAAAAATATACATAAATAAGGCGTGTGGATGAAAAATGGGGCCAATTAAAGCATAATAAATCCCAATTATTAATGATAAGGATATAGAAATGTGAAAGTGTGTTACAATTCTTTAAAACACTCCAAATAAGGCAACAATTGATTGATTATTCTTAGCTACTTGACAAAACCCTAGAAAAGTGCGAAAGTGTGCAACAACACTTTTGCAAGGCACCATTAAACTTTTATTAGTTCACAAGGGCACAAGACCTAATGTGAATGTGTTATTCACATTACAACACTAAATCAAGGCTATATTTAAGACAAAGTCACAAGGAGGATCCAAACAAGTTAGAAAAAGTAGAAGGGTTACTTTTCGATGACCACATTTAGCCTCCACTTTAGTGAGATCATGAACTTGCTTCAAAATCATAGTGAAGTAGACCAACATTCTTTAAGAGGGGTTCAAATGAACCAATGCTATCAAGACAAGACAACAACAATCAAGAGGGGTGATCAAGCCCCTAGGATCAAGATCACATGGCAAACCAACATAAGCAGAAAATAACACACATGTAACTGATATAAAGAATAATGACAAGACCAATCATACACTGCCAAAGGTGAAAAAAATAGAAAAGAAAAATAAGTTAAAGAATTAGATCAAGCTTCAACCATTTTTCCACCCCGATCTAGATTAGATCTAGGTTTAGAAAAAAACATACTTACTCTGAGGCAATTGAACTCCTAGCTATTTGTCAGTTGAGAAGTCCTAAAAGGTGAGAAACATACACTCATGGATGGTATGCACTCACTCACACATAGGTGGCTATGGGGAAAGTCATGCCTTGAATTGGGCTTCCTGCTCAACCATACCAAATTTATATCTCTTGATAACTTTAAGAAGGTACCACAAAAAATGACTTTTTGAGCTTCACGAGACAAGTAAACTTTGTATGCTTGGAGCTCATGAACAAATGTGATGGGTCTACATGCATGAAAGTTGTATTATGCAAGAAGGCCATATAATAAGAAATACAAAATGCAACATGCAAAGGATGTTCAAAGGACTCTTGCTTAGCTCATGCGAGGTCTTTAACTTTTGAAGCGTTGTTCCTAATGTATCCAAGAGAGGAGCAATCAATGAATACAAAATTCACAACTTAAGGGATGTAGTGTGTCACATCAAGCCACTAAGAGGAATTTAATATGCTAAGAGAGATAATGATAATGAAGGAAATCATGCCCAATGGCATCCATAAAATGAAAAATGCATTGTATGAAGTAAGAAAGGTTGCACTAAGAACAAGGAACATTGGAAAAAAATAATGCCAATGTATGCCCCCCACTTTAAGGGAATTTCTAAGCACCATGCTATGAGAAATTACTTTAAAGTAGCAAAATGAAAAATTAAAACAAGAAAGTAGACATGCGAGACAACTTGGAAAGCCCTATGCCAAGTCATATGTTTCCAAGTAAAGCTACATCATGTGAGAGAAAAAGGGAAAGAAATGGGTTGCCCCCAAAATAAAAACACCGAATACATAAGTGATCTATGGATTTTGGGATAGTATGTTATTTGCTACAATATTTTGAGAGAGCTTGGAACTATCATCACCCCAAAAATACACATGAAATTGGAAGAATGACACAAAGAGATTGAAAACAAAGAAAAGCATTTTAGGTCAACATGGAAAAGACTTGAATGTCTCAAAACCTTGTGTCATCCCCAAAAAGGAAAACACAAGAAAAAGATAAAGATGAAATGAAAATTGAAAGAAAAAGAAATCCTTTTGGGTAAACATGAAGGAGACATGAATGTTTCGATGCCTTGCATCATCCCCAAAAGAAAACACAAGAAAAGGATAAAGATAAAATTAAAATGTAAAGAAAAAGAAATCCTTTTGGGTCAACATGAAGGAGAAATGAATGTCTCACTTCCTTGTATCATTACCAAAATGAAAACACAAGAAAAAGATAAAAAATGAAAAGTGAAAGTGATACACGACATAGAGAAGAATGAAGGTAAAAATAGAGGATGCCACAAATAGAGAGAACATAAAAAAAAATCACGAGGGATCACATCGTGCACATGCAATCACACAAAATAAAAATTAAAAGAAAAAAAGAAAATGCAAAAGACTAGTAAGGAAAGTACGATTCAACCTATGATCAAGTCATCTGCCTCCCAATCATGTTCATTATGTACTAAATGTGGGAAAATAGCCAAAGAGACAAGAGAAAGTGCCAAACTAGGAGAAGTACCAAGTCCAAAACTCTTTATAGGAGATTTGTCATTTAAGCTCATTGAAGAAAAAAAAAATTCAATTCATTATTCACCTCTTCGTCGATTTTAGTAGTCTCTTCATCATCTTCCAGGTTAATCACAATAGGAGGATGAATGATAATGTCCATTGAAGAGTTCAAATATTGTTGTGATTTTTGTATTGGTTCATTTTGTTTTGTTTGGGTAGGAGGGTCATCATGCATTGCTTCGATCAAGTTCAGATTTTGATTTTCTTTATTTAACTCTTCATGTAACTTGTGAGCAAGGGAATGATGTGTACACCTATGCTCTCAAGCACCTTTGTTTCTTTTTTTCTTTTTTTTCAAGTTGTGTTTTTGTAGGGGCAGGTTGATCAACCATAGGTTTATTTTCTTCCCTAAGGGGGGGAATAAAAGGAACCACAAGATGTTTCTTAGCCACTTTGTCTTTGGGTTTGTAAACTTGTTTTACTCTAGCAGGTTTGATGAGGTTGTTATCATCGTCTCTTGGTTGTTTATAGGATTTTTTTGATGTTTCTATTGTTGGTTTTTCTTGGTTGTTTGGTTATTGTTTAGGTTGAAGCATGGTTTCATCTAGGATTAGAGGTTTACAGGTGGAAAAGGACATGTTTGAAAGAGATATTTTCTCTATCTTCTTTTCCTTGAAATTTTGATAGGACAAGAAAAACAAGTATTCCCTTGGCTTTATAGGTTTGATGGGCTCGAGAAAAAAAGGAATCTAGGGAAAATTTTTCTTTAGATGACAATGGATTAAATTTTCTATGGGGAATATTGAATATCTCATTTTCAAAGAGAAACTTTAAGCATTTGTGCACAACTGAAGGGATAGCTTTCATGGAGTGAAGCCATGGGTGGCCTAGCCTCACACAAAATTGGTCCTACTGTGGGATGATGAAGAATGTGACATCTAATATTTTTGGTCCTATTTGCAATGGTAGAGTTATCAATCCTATCATAGGGAACACAAAAAAATTGTGTCTCTTGATCCATGATTTTGGTTTATCATATTGATCTTGATAAATTTCGTGCAATAGTAAGAATTTTTTGGTGATCACATTCTCTCCATAGGTAGGATCTATTAGTATCTCATTAGTGGGATTGGCATAGATACGGTTGACTATATAGAGAGGACCATTAAGTAAATGTTTAAAATATCCTTAGAAGATAAATCAATGTTAAGAGGACTCTTATTTCGACCCTTGCGAGGGATGCAATCTATCGCCTCGACCATTTCATCCATCAAATTAACATGGATAGCATTTAGAACATGATCATTGTTTTCATCATCTGTATCAACATTCATCACATCATTATTTATAGTTTTGATAGCTTTGAAAAATGAAATATTATTTTTGTGCATTGAATTTGTGAAGATTTGGGTATATCTAGGATCGTCATGGAAAAAGCAAGCCCTTAAGTGGCAAAACATTTAGAAAAATCAGAGTTAGGAAACTTGACGTAAACATTTGAATAAGTTACCTATATTATTTCAAAAATATGTAAGAATAGAATTTGTAGCAAATTGAATGTAGTTTCTAAACTACTATGTTTATTTAAAAAACAAAAAATCTATTTGGTGAAATTTTGAAATTTCAATGCAGTAGTACTTAAATTTTAGGGAAAAAATAAGAAGTAGGTGTCTGTCTAACCACCCTAACCGCAATAAAATGATAATATTTTTAATAAGATTTTAGACATAAGTAGAGGACTCATGTTCGGATGTGATGCATATTTTTTTGTAATTATTTTCCATGTAAATAATTAATTATGATTTTATTATTACAACTTTCAAAAAATATAAAAATGTGTATGTCTGACCACCTTAACTTGGTTAGAACTTCATGAAATTCAATTTTTATATTTTTAATATTATAGTATGCGAACTATAGAATGTGATGCATGTTTTGGATTCCAGACTTGATCTTGTGCCTCTTGGCCTGCTCTACTCTATTTGACTAATTTTCTAGTCTGAATTTGCAAAGCTCCACCTATAGACCTTCTCTAAGCTCCTCTTAGGTGTAATGGAAACTTTAACAACTTGAAAACCTTTCTCCACCTTTACTCCTTGGTAAATATACAACCTAGTCCTACAAATCACTCACAAGAAGAGCAAAAAATGTTATGGGGTTAGTGAATAGGATTTTTCCTTAGTCAAACCCCTTGTTGACAATTAAACCATGAAATAGAATGAAATATAGAAAGATAATGATGAATGAAAAAAGTATAATGTTACAACTCACCAAACCCTTTCAAAACTATGTTGCAATCATGTAAATAATGTTTGCAATGCATGTAGACTTAGAATCTAGCTTAATGTTGATAGATCTTGAATGTAATGCTCGCTTGAAATACAAAACTATATAACACAATTGTTAGCTCTAAAAAAACATGATGCAAGTAATATTTGACATGATGAAAGACACTTGAAAAATGTTCTCAAATGCTTGATAATTTTCTCTTGAAATTCCATGAATTCTCTTATGAATGCTCAAGAGCTCTTGTGAACTCACTTCAATGCTAGGTATGAATTCTTAAATGCTTGGGATGAAAATGAGAGAAATAACGTTGTATTTGTACTCAATTATGCAACAATTTCCAAAATTACAACACTACGAGCTGACCTTATATCTTGGAGAATAAAAAACTTCAAGAAATTTAAATAAAATTTGTATTTTTAGTTAAAGGGTACTCATTCGCAACTCTAGGTGAATGGGTCCCACATAAGGGGACTCATTTCACCATAATCGCAAATGACTCCCACCTTAGTAATTCAAGGTGGATCTTCAAGATTTTGATGTTTTAAATGCCTTTTGTCAAGATTATCCTCAAAAATATACATAAATAAGGCATGTGGATGAAAAATGGGGCCAATTAAAGCATAATAAATCCCAATTATTAATGATAAGGATATAGAAATGTGAAAGTGTGTTACAATTCTTTAAAACACTCCAAATAAGGCAAGAATTGATTGATTATTCTTAGCTACTTGACAAAACCCTAGAAAAGTGCGAAAGTGTGCAAAAACACTTTTGCAAGGCACCATTAAATTTTTATTAGTTCACAAGGGAACAAGACCTAATGTGAATGTGTTATTCACATTACAACACTAAATCAAGGCTATATTTAAGACAAAGTCACAAGCAGGGTCCAAACAAGTTAGAAAAAGTAGAAGGGTTACTTTTTCGATGACCACATTTAGCCTCCACTTTAGTGAGATCATGAACTTTCTTCAAACTCATAGTGAAGTAGACCAACATTCTTTAAGAGGGGTTCAAATGAAACAATGCTATCAAGACAAGACAACAACAATCAAGAGGGGTGATCAAGCCCCTAGGATCAAGATCACATGGCAAACCAACATAAGCAGAAAATAACACACATGTAACTGATATAAAGAATAATGACAAGACCAATCATACACTGCCAAAGGTGAAAAAAATAGAAAAGAAAAATAAGTTAAAGAATTAGATCAAGCTTCAACCATTTTTCCACCCCGATCTAGATTAGATCTAGGTTTAGAAAAAAACATACTTACTCTGAGGCAATTGAACTCCTAGCTATTTGTCAGTTGAGAAGTCCTAAAAGGTGAGAAACATACACTCATGGATGGTATGCACTCACTCACACATAGGTGGCTATGGGGAAAGTCATGCCTTGAATTGGGCTTCCTGCTCAACCATACCAAATTTATATCTCTTGATAACTTTAAGAAGGTACCACAAAAACTGACTTTTTGAGCTTCACGAGACAAGTAAACTCTTTATGCTTGGAGCTCATGAACAAATGTGATGGGTCTACATGCATGAAAGTTGTATTATGCAAGATGGCCATATAATAAGAAATACAAAATGCAACATGCAAAGGATGTTCAAAGGACTCTTGCTTAGCTCATGCGAGGTCTTTAACTTTTGAAGCGTTGTTCCTAATGTATCCAAGAGAGGAGCAATCAATGAATACAAAATTCACAACTTAAGGGATGTAGTGTGTCACATCAAGCCACTAAGAGGAATTTAATATGCTAAGAGAGATAATGATAATGAAGGAAATCATGCCCAATGGCATCCATAAAATGAAAAATGCATTGTATGAAGTAAGAAGGTTGCACTAAGAACAAGGAACATTGGAAAAAAATAATGCCAATGTATGCCCCCACTTTAAGGGAATTTCTAAGCACCATGCTATGAGAAATTACTTTAAAGTAGCAAAATGAAAAATTAAAACAAGAAAGTAGACATGCGAGACAACTTGGAAAGCCCTATGCCAAGTCATATGTTTCCAAGTAAAGCTACATCATGTGAGAGAAAAAGGGAAAGAAATGGGTTGCCCCCAAAATAAAAACACCGAATACATAAGTGATCTATGGATTTTGGGATAGTATGTTATTTGCTACAATATTTTGAGAGAGCTTGGAACTATCATCACCCCAAAAATACACATGAAATTGGAAGAATGACACAAAGAGATTGAAAACAAAGAAAAGCATTTTAGGTCAACATGGAAAAGAGTTGAATGTCTCAAAACCTTGTGTCATCCATAAAAGGAAAACACAAGAAAAAGATAAAGATGAAATTAAAATTGAAAGAAAAAGAAATCCTTTTGGGTAAACATGAAGGAGACATGAATGTTTCGATTCCTTGCATCATCCCCAAAAGGAAAACACAAGAAAAGGATAAAGATAAAATTAAAATGTAAAGAAAAAGAAATCCTTTTGGGTCAACATGAAGGAGAAATGAATGTCTCACTTCCTTGTATCATTACCAAAATGAAAACACAAGAAAAAGATAAAAAATTAAAAGTGAAAGTGATACACGACATAGAGAAGAATGAAGGTAAAAATAGAGGATGCCACAAATAGAGAGAACATAAAAAAAAATCACGAGCGATCACATCGTGCACATGCAATCACACAAAATAAAAATT